>VZTG01007436.1:1379945-1584012 GCA_013397845.1 Melanocharis versteri | reverse complement strand
CAGCCCGGCTGCCCGGCACCTGCCCCGGCTGCCCGGTACCGGCCCCGGCTGCCCGGTACCAGCCCGGCTGCCCGGCAGCTGCCCCGGCTGCCCGGCAGCTGCCCCAGCCCATCTCGCAGCCTCCCCGGCTCTGAGCGGGGCTGGCAGCGGCACAGTGCCATTCCTCCGGCCGGCGGGAGCGGCGTCTCGCCCTGGATCTCGGCATGGCTGGGGCAGAGGCGCCGGACACCCAGGACCCTGAAGGCGCTGGGACATGCCCGGAGGATGTCCCCTCCCTCAAAGAAATCGAGCAGCTCCTGAACACTGGGCGGCCCTCTTGCAACCACGTCGATGAAGTATGGCCTAATCTTTTCTTAGGGGACCTGTAAGTACAGCTTTATGGCCACACCCCTGCTATACCTTCTGTTAGTATGCCTCATGGGTGCGGCTTTAGACAGCTCATAGTTTTGCTAATTGCTGTCATTTACACTGCAGACAGCACGCTTTCCGAGATAAAATTATGACTAAGATGATATTCCCTTCTCGATTAGCCCTTAGAAGCAACGCATGGGCTGATGCTCCAGCAAAAGTTTGGGAGATGCAATCTCAGTGCTTCTGCTCTGTGAATATGACTGTACCCATCTTGATTTGTCTTTGTCTTTTCCTTAGAGTAACAGCTCACAACAGATTTGTTTTGTGGAAGATGGGTGTGACTCATGTTTTAAATGCTGCCCATGGCACAGCATACAGCCACGGAGGCCAGGACTTTTATGGAGCAACCATTGATTATTATGGTGTACCAGCCCATGACCTGCCAAGCTTTGATATCAGCCAGTTCTTTTTCTCTGCTGCACAATTTATCCACAATGCCTTGAACACGCCAGGAGGTACAAAATTATTGTTGGTCACATTTTGATGTGAGTCAGCAGCCTCACATAACAGGTCAGCTCCACAAGCTCAGTGGTGGAAAAGTCACTACATGGTGTCCTGCCAGGTGCTGGACACCTGCACGGAGGGTGGCAGGAGAAGGGAGTTCTGTGNAGGAGAGGAGAGGAGAGGAGAATGATTCGGAAGGTAAGGCTCATTCAAAAAGGGAGAAGCAAAAACATGCATTTAAAATGGACAGCTTCTTTTGAGACTGTCTTATACCAACTGTATTTGCAAGAACAAATGAATAAAAAGACAAATGTCCTGATGTCTACAATCACCAACTGTATGAAGAGGTTCATATATTGCAGATGAGTTTCTTGTGTGAACAGGGCCTGCAAGGTTGTGCCTCCAAGAAGATTTACCCAAGGAGATTTACAGTGAGTTCCACAAGAAACTGAGCTTCTTGGCAGTGGTGCAATAAAATACTAATTAACCTGTTTTACATAAAAGACTGTTTCTTAGCATGAGTAAACTGGCATTAATGGAGCTGTCTCTGTATCACAAGTTCTGACTTCAAAATAGAATTACAGTTGCATCAAATTGCCTTATTATGCAATAGTACTAGGCCAGTCATTTTTCTTGGTGGCTAATGTGTCTGTGCCATCCATTCAGGCCAGATTTATAGCATTCTTCCTTGCCAAAGCAAGCCCTCTGAAACTAATGGGTCTTCTTTACCTCATGGTCAAAACAGAACAGCTTCATTACTTCGAGAGGGTTTTCTTTGATTTACCAGTGTTTCTGAGATCAGGTTGGAGTTTCGTGGCATTTCTCATATAAGTGAGTGTAAAAATGGCAAATTAGATTTAACTGTTAGCAGTTCATGTGATCTATCAGAAGAGTAAGAAAAATTAAATTAAACTTCATGCACTCTACTGCTTCTCCTGATTGTTGTAATTTTTTTTTTTTACCAGCCAAAATATTGGTACATTGTGCAGTTGGAGTAAGCAGATCAGCTTCTCTAGTCCTAGCATATCTCATGATAAATCACCACCTCCCATTACTTGAAGCCATCAAGACAGTGAAGGAGCATCGATGGATTTCACCCAATCGTGGTTTCCTGAAGCACCTGCGAAACCTGGATGTTCAGCTACGGCAAAGGAAGGACTGCTGAACTGTCGACATTCACTTCACTGAGTTTCACCCTTCAGAGCCATTGTGCACGTACAACTCCCCATGATCAGTGCACATTACAAAAATGAAAAAGTTATGCATCAAAGTAAAAGGCCAACAGAACGGTAAATGGATTAATTCTGATAGCTCAGTTCCTCCAAAACCAGCACAGCCAACAGCAGTACTGTAACCACTGCACAGGATGGAACTGCTGTGCCTTGAGTGGTTCTACAGGATGAATCCACTGAAGCGGTTAAGACAGACCAAGTTTGTCCCTGATTTGTGCTCATGCCAGAGGCAAGTTCAATATTTGCATCTGGCTATAAAGGATGTTTGAGTCTCCTTTACTTGGGAGTGTAACATAATCATCTTTCTCAGTTTGGTTACAGTTCTCACATGCATGTTCTCCTAAGAAAAATTTTGTGTTTCAGGCCTGATGATGTGACAAGGGCAGTCTCTTGAGAGCCCAGGCACTCCTACAGAAATGTTCCTCTTTTGCTGGTCTGCTAAATACTACAGTATTATAGAAAGCTATGATAGCCACAAGACCGACACCATCAGAATAAACGTCTGTGATGCTTCTGCAGCCTGGGCCAGCAAACCCCACAAATATTTTCTTGTTAAATATGTTTTCAAAAAGTTAATGTATATCATGTAGTATATTGAGGACATTAAAAAGAATATGTCAGGTCTTCAAAGGATTTTGTAAGTTTGACTCATCAGTTTGCTTGCACTCCAAATTATCCCAAATCAGTTCTTTGTCAGTGGAATTGAATCACCTGTGGTTTAGTATCAGGTAGACACTTAGCTTACATCAGTGGCTTGGCCTAATTGATACAAACTAGTTTTAAACTGTTTTGAGGATGTCACTTTTCTTATCACCAGTTAATCAGTACTTAAACCAATGTGATTTTTAATACAGCAACAGCATTTGAAATTCATGCTACCACTCTGCCTGAAAATTAGCTTGTTACCTTGTGGTGAACCATGAAGTGATAACTAAATTTGGTTTTGCCCTTTGCTGCTAGTTGGATTTATTGATTAGTTGACCTGGTAAAGATTCCCTGCCAGATTAAGTAAGTACATGTCTGCTTGCTTGTTTGCATTTGAAGCATCAGTTCTGATCATTTTATTCTCTGCTGGAAGAGACATGCAAGGTTATTAGAAGACTGATACAATGGTGACTTGTGAGTTGAACCTCTTCCTTCCCAGACCACATTTCCTCCTTCATTCTTGGAGAGGTTATGACATGAATGCTGATTCTGCCTAGCATTTAGGGGAATGTAGAAATCCCTCCCTATTTCACTGTACACAACTGCTTTGCAAAATAAGCGTATTTAAGATCCTTTCAGACATCAGTTTGACTGTTCAGATTTTCTCAAACCTTGTCAAAGAGTGCCACGGACGAGAGAAAGGTTAGACATTTTGTGAAAAGATCAAATAGGAAATAACATTTAAAACCCAACAATGCTAGGACAATCTTTATACCTCACAAAGCAGCAGAGCTGTGGAGGAGGAGCTTTGTTTGCTTTGAAGTTCTCCATTAAAATTAATAGAGATTTATATGATTTAATATTTCATTTATACTTCATTCACATTACAGTAGGTTTTAGTCTGGAAACCTTTTGAAGACACGGCATTGAAGAATCTGAAATTCATGTGAGTGAAATAATGCATCTTAATGGCTTTAGGCTGGGCAAAATTAGACACATGTGAACAAGATTAATGGAATCCCCCCATCAGGATAATGCTTTGCATGCCCCTGAGCATCTGTCCTACAAAGCCACAGCTGTGAAAGCTGCTCCTGTTGTAAATTAGAACGTGCTCTTGAAGATACTGCTCATCCTGGGAGAGTATTGTTTCACCAGGGGCAGAGAAGGGAAGAGAACAGAGTGAAGCTGAGTCAGTAGGGCATCCATGCCACCAGTGACATGGTAGTGATCTTGTAAGCAAGACTTACTTACCTCAGTGGAGGGAATGAATTAAGTAGAAACTTTTTTCAAGGGCATTGTCAAATCACAGAAGTGTTTTTAATCTGTGCAGTCAGTGTTGCTTATATTTCCTACCTGTCTGGATTGCTTCTTTATATACAGATTTACTTTGAATGCATGTTTGTGCAGGGAAAAAGGCTCCAGTCAACATAAGTAAAAGCAGAAGAATAGTCCTGTAACATCTTAAAACAGAAGGCATTGTCTGCTGCAATGTGCTAAGAGGAAAAGGGACCTCCTCACCTGTCACACGTCCATAATTCAAGTCATGATATTAGTACTTCACTCCTTTCCACTATCAGCATGAAAACTTGTATTTTGAATGTTGATTTGGCAAGTAAAACTAAGGAACCAAAATGAAGGAAAAATACTGCCTCCCCAGTGGTGCTTCATTCAGAAAATGCACATTTGTCAAGATGGTCTAAACAACCTGGGAGAAGGTGTGAGTGAAAGGAACTGTCTCAGCTACAGCTCTGGCAGACTTAAATCTGCTTAAAGCAATCACAAAACCAGGGTCACATGAAGGGACCCATGTAGAATTCCAGTGAAAACTTCTCTTAATTTTATTTTCTAGTACAGGAACTGAGGGCATCAGATGAAGTCAGTAGAAATCAGGTCTGAAACAAGAGGAGGGGTTTATGTGAGCTGCGTAACACCTTGACACAGGATGCTGCAGAGAGTAAAAGCCTATAGACATTCAAGGGGCAACTGGAAAAGACTGAGGGACAGAAATCCATTCAGGGTTACCAAATACTTAGAAACTCCATCCAGATCAGCAAGCTCATAAACTGCTGGAAGCTGGGAGAGTGTTATTATTATTATTATTATTATTATTATTATTATTATTATATACACAAGTATAATTCATGCTTGTGTGTTCTTATATTCTGTAGGCATCCACTTTCAGCCACAGTCAAGTGTAGGATAGTGGGCTCAGTGAACCTTGGGTAAGGCCCAGGACAGGTGCTTTCGTGGTGTTTATTTTGAACTCACCCTCAAGCTGTGCTGTCCCCTCTTTCCTGGTAGCTTATTATTAGAACTGGGTCACATGAGGCATTTGGGACTGCGTCTCGGTTGCATTGACTGACATTTCTTTCACAGGGAAAGCTCTGTGCTGGCAGGAACAGCCCCGTAGCTTATGTGAGGACGGGAGTAGCATTTTTTTGCATAAGATTCACTTAAAGCAGAATTTTCATTTTTGTGGCTGTTCCCCATTGCATCAGGGACGTGGTGCTGAGCTAATCCAGGGAGGCGTCAAGGCGCGAGCTGTATTTAGTCAGCCACCTGCTTGGGAACATCAAGCGGCAGAAAGAGCCTGCTTCAGCAAAAACCTCCCCTGTGCATTCCACAGCAGCGGCTTCCAGCAGGCCCTCCCTCCTCTGCCTGGCTCTGCATGAGGCCTCCAAAGGGGTCAGCACCTGAAGACAGACCCTGTCAGCCCACGAATGCTCTGAGCCTGGCACTCCCTCTGCCCAGGAACTGCCAGATATTTTGGACAGCTGCAAGGTGGAATTAAATCACGTGGGTGAAGAGTGGCCTAATCTCTACATAGGCAATATGTAAGTGTTATTTGAGGCTGAGCTGTTCTGAAGGGCTGGGGAATACAGTACTCATTAACATATGCTGTCCAGCTTTATTTAGTTAGCGTTGGTAAACTTAATTGCCTTAAAATAGGCCTAAGGTTAGCACAGAGGAAAGCAAAAGGACTGTCCATTAAAGAAAGTACCTACTGCACAGAAAAATAACGAAAAAGATAATTAGACTCTCTTTATAGCTTTGCATTATTTTATAATTGTGCAACATATAGATTTTATAACTGCTGCAGCATTTATCATACAAAGCACAGGACAGACTCATGATCCTGAGCAGTCTTAAAATTGAACAATAATTGGGTTTTACCTTTTTTGGTGTAATTTTAACTAGAATGGAAATTTTCACATTAAAAAGTATTCTGATTTGGGCTTTTTATATGACAACTTGATTTGCAGTTGAAATTTCTGACAAATCTATGGATATTCTGAATGACAGCAGACTTCACTATTTCTCAAAACTGTGCAGATGGGTATTTCACTCTGAAGCATGGAGAAAGCATGCAATCATCTGCACTCAACATGCCTAGTGCTCAATGTTATGCCAAAACAAGGTTTTTTTCACCACCATCAGGTTGCAAACTTGTTGAAATATCTAGGAATTACAATAATTCCTACAGGAGAGAAGCAGGAGGAACTAATGACCCTGCTGATTGCCCACTGATTACCGCTAAAGTGGCCATTCTTTTAGCTATGGAACAGCAAAGCCGAAAAAATGAGCTCGGTGACACTGGGGAAATAATCTGCATTTACAAAAGTCGGTTTTACAAAAGTCGGTTTTACAAATTGCCGCCTCCTTCCTGGTGTCCCTGCGCTCGCAGGCAGGAGCGCGGCCGGCGGCAGGTGTCCCTGAGCACAGCGGGCGGGGACAGCCAGCAGCGCGGGGACGCCCGGAGCCTGCCTGCGCAGAGGCAGAAGCCACAGCCGCCTGCACTGCTTCGCGGAGCTTCTGCCTTGGCCAGGAGCGTGCGAAACCGGCCTTGGCCTTTCCGGTTAAACCTTGTGACTACACTCGGAAATTAACTATTTTACTTATTAGAACCATGTGCAGAAATAAGGATTTGTAGAATTGAGCCTGACGGGTAGTAAAGGCAAAGATTTAAGACAAAAATCACTGAAATTGTGTTAACAGCAACATTTGATTTTAGACAGCCTTCTAAGTGCAGTTTTAAGACCTCCTTTTAATGCCTGTGAGTATACACGTTCCAAACTACTCTTGGATGTTTCTTTTGATCACGTTCTGTCTCGAAGGGGGAAAAATGGTGGGGAATAAAATGAAAAAAATATATAGATAATAACTGTTTGGATGTGCAGTAAGGAAAAGATGAACTTTGAGAACATTCAGCTAACAGAAGTAAAAATGTAAACAGGTTTCTTTGCTAATGCAACTGCTGATCACTAATATTATCAGCTTAAATATGAGTTACAGACTGCAAACAGTGAAACTGGAAGTTGATTAAGTGCTACAGATAGAATTTTCTTTATTCTGCCAACATCAATAAGACAAAGAGGAACAACACCTGAGAATAAGGCTTCATGGACTCTTCATGAGATAGAAATGGGGAATAGAGAGAGTATGTGCACCTAGGGCCCATCCCAGTACTCAGTGAAGTTAATAAACAGTGGATGTTTCTGTTACTGAGCAAACCCATGCCAGCATCAGAACTTGTGCCAGAGCTAAAATAACCCAGAGCAGTACTATATATTGTCACTGCTTGTTCCTGTGGAACCAGTTGTGTGCAGTTTCTGAGCAGCTACTTGGAAATCAAAGATCAATCTGGAATTAATGCTGTCTTTTATAAGAAATATTTCTCCTTATGCCTTTATCAGAAATCTGATGTTCAGCATCTTTAAACAAGTTAAATAAATAATAAAATAAAGTAGGGATGGCTGACTTTACATGATGACTTTCATCCTGGAAGACTTGGAAATTGTCAACAAACTGATTATTAAATATCTGCCTGGCTATCAGCCATTGCTGATATACAAGGCCAAGGCCAAGACCCTTTGGTTTTAAAGGTAAAATGTTTTCTGAAGTGCTACATAATAAGCATCTGAGGGCACAATGTGTAAAATATCCTGCAGAAATCAAACTTCATGCTGATCTTAAGCAGGCAGGTTTATTAACTGGAGTTTAACCAGATTAGCAAGGCTTATATCACTTCACCAAAGAAACATTGTACAGTTACAGGCTGAGGGAAAATGATTACAGGCTATGCTAAAACCTCAGTGTGTTCAACATACATATTTCAAATCCAGTTATAGAGGGACCTGAGCTGCCTCCTGAAGTGAATTTTTGTAGGGTGTTTAGGCCAGCAGTCCTCAATGTGATTGTAGTCAACCGAAGTCTGTAAAACTTGTTAAATTTACTTATTTTCTGAAGTGAAATAACTTGGAATTCTGTATTTCCAGATATGTTATGAGTATAATCAGAAATCACAATCTTTTACCATTCTTCTACTACCTTAAATGTCTCAGAGTGTGGTGGGCACTGGGCTCTGCAGACAGGAATACATTACAAGGCAACAGGATAACTTGAGCTACTTTCAATTATGAGCTTTCATAGAAGACACAGTTGACTTTGACCTTGTTGCACATTTCTATACATTCTGAGTGCATTAACGAGGGCAAATGGCAAGTCCCTGTCCTGATGGTAAACTGCTGCTCTTACACAGCACTCGCATTAAGCGAGTGCATTAAGCAATCACAGATTACTTTAGCAGCATTAACTAAATGTCACTCAACCACTTGGGTAAGCCTAATTATCCACTCACAGACATTGTCTTCATTGGCACGTGGGAAAACACCAGGATCCTGAGCAATTAGGAGTGACCAACAAAACCATATCCACATCAGTGGCAAGGATCACACATGGTGTACTGGTAATCATCAGAGTGTATCTTCTGTAGCAGGAGAAAAAAAGAAAAGCAATTATAAAAGGGAAGAAAGTTCTGAGTTCTCAGTCAGAAATCACTTTTTTTTTTTTTTTTTAGGTTTTTCTTCAGAATACACAACACAAATAACTAAAAATAGTTACTTTCTGGTTTGAGAAACAGCCAAAAGCTGCAAAGAGCTACCATGCAGAGACATGCCAACTGGCCATTTACAAAGCCTAATGCCATGTGTTTTCCTCTGTTTCTGGACTCAGATCTCTAGTAACAAAAAGCAGTTCTTGATTTATGAAAGGGCTGAATGCAATACCCTGGAGGCTACTTTATCTTAGCTGCTGTAAATTGGATCTCTCAGAGATGAGATGAGATGAGATGCAAGTGAGGCAGAAGTACAAACTTACGCAATCTGTGACCATGGCACTATTCCGTGCAGCCTGGAACAGCACTATGTGTATTCCTTTCTGTTTTGACAGGAAAAATCTTTATTTGCTGTATTCTTAGAAAAAGCAGATCTGCTTCCTTTATGCTGGCTTACCTTGTGATATTCTGCCACTTACCTCTAGGCAATGCTATCCAAAGAGTTATCCAGTAGTGTGCGATTTCATCAAGCTGCAGGATCTACATATTGAACTAAGATACAGTATACACCTATGTAAACTCTAAACTCTTATGAAATTAAAAGAACACAAAGCGACAAGGAGAAATGTCAGACAAGGAACCTGAATATGAGATAAAGATGAAAGGAACATGACCTAAAGCTTTGGCTTCAAATATATTTTTCCTCTCTGCTTAGGATATAGAGTGTTTCTGAATTTTGTATGCTCCTGTCATTCCTCAATCAGTTGGTTAAATGAAGGCAGCAAATATGCTAGGTACTCCTCTGGGATACATTCCTAATTTGTTGTCCATTCTGCTCACTAAAACTCTTAAAACTCAACTCCAAGAGAAAATAGGTCCCTGTTTAAAATTAAAGCTCTTAAGTATATCCCTGGACATAAAAATATGTTAACCTGTTTTGCTGATTGGGATCAGCAAATGAAAAGGGGAAAATACTGTCCAACCTGTACAAGAAGTCACCCAGATGGGAGACAGTTTTCTCACCCTGGTGACAATAGATGCTCAATGGCTGGGGACTTTCCAGAGGCAACTTCCTCCTGCCATGCCCTCTGCCCAGCTCTATCTCAGTTTTATGGACCTGAGAATTACTGCAAGTGTAATAAATTTTCATCCATAAATGAGCTGTTTCTCTCATGCTCAAAATTTCCTGTTCCCACCAAAATTCTCATTACTTGAACATTGCTGTGCCTCTAACACTAGTGAACATGGAAAGAGACAAGTTATTTAATTTTAACGGAATATTTTGTAAAGGAACTGCTCTTTAAAGCCAGTTCTGCTGGCTCAGAAGGCAGGTTTCTCCCAGTACCCTGCCTTTTGTCAATGTCTTGTCAAGAGAGGGGACTGTAAAGAAAAAAAATTGAAACTTTTTTTTGAACTGTTGAAATGACTACCCAAATTGGGAAGCTAAGCTAGACCACCCCAGGGTAGTTCTCATCTTAGAGCATTTGTTTGGAAAATAAATTGTAATTTTAGACTGAAGTCCTAAATATGCAGGGGTAAAATCCCTGGGGAAAGTTGCTGGTGGCAATTTAGTGTTTCACCAGAATTCCACACCATTTTCCCAGAGTTCACTTGCCGCATGCATGCATTTCTGGAGAAGATAATGCAGTGCTGCATCAGAACACCAAAGCTGGGGCCACACTAGTCCTTGTGGAAACTCCCACCCCAAACCAGCAGTGTAACCCAGGGGTGAATTTGCCCTCCTATATCTGAAGAGAGAAGTCCGCCAAGGACGGTATGGCCTAAGAGGCACACATTGCTGGCAGGCTGTCAAGTGTCAAAATAGAACCAGCATTGCCAGCCACATAGATCCTGTGCTTCACAGGCAACACACAGACAAGATAAACAATCAAGTTTTCTGGTGGAAAAAGCGGCTTCCCAGGATTGCTCTGACCATGGTGTGATTGTGATCAATCCACATTGGCAAGTATCATCTTTCCACGTGTGTTTCGCCTCCCCCAGGCTGCCTGCGGAGAGCAGCTCGGGCAGGCTGATGCATGCTTGTTATTGCCGGCGTAAATATCTCTGCCTTGTGTTATTGTGGCACAAAGCAGCTGGACCATTTGAAAATCATTTAAAAAGCACTATAGAATTAGGGCTCCAGTGCTCTTATTTTATGGCTTTCACGAGCAGCCATTGCCTAGAGAGAAATTATCCTCTTTATTTTCAAGGCTAAAGGTTCTTTTAACATTCATCAAAATCAAAGTGCACCCTTGATAACACGTTGAGCTGTTACTTATTTAGTACAGACTCTTTACCTTCTGCATAATATCACATTTGAGATCTCAGTTCTTCATATAGAACTCATTTCATTGTGTCTGCTGTTGTTTTCACCAAGTGAATTTGCATAGTTTCAAGAGAGGCTGGATGATGCCCTGAAACATATTCTTTCCATAATTCCTCTTTTTTTTTTCCCCATTTTTAGAACAATAGGCTGGAGTGTTTTTGTTTCTGATCCTTCTATAAAAATGGCCAATTACCTCTTTGGCAATGGATTTGCACAGACCAATTAAGCACTGTAAGTGAAAGATTTTCAAGGGCAGAAATAATACTTAGGTGAATAACCTGATAGACTCACTTTGAAACATCTCTTCACCGTGTATATAAAAAACTGTCTTTGATAATTTTCTTTTTTTCCATTCTTGTTTTCACAGATAGCTTCTTTACCAAACTGAGGAAAACGGTGAGTGAACCAAAGCAGCATGACTAAATGCAAACAGCACAAAGGGAAAGCCATTCTTTTTAGAAAAAAAAGCAGCACAGCTGTATCGACCATACTTACAGCTCAGATCTGAAGGGCTTAGGAAGAGACACTGCATGAAAGCATCCATCAGCCACAAAGGGGGCAAGTGGGGAATGGTAAGGCCCTGCACATGCTCTGTGCTGCAGCTCAAGAAAACCACTGTGTGCCCCTCTGTTGTTTAACCTGTCTTATGTTTCTGTAAGAGACACTGATCACCTTATTATCCAGACATCAAATACAGACTGAAGATAAACATTTACAAAGTCATAACCTTAGCTCTGTTCTCATGGTTCCCTCTTTGGCCAGGATTTTGTCTTTATGTTCTCTGGGGACAGCAGGCTCATTCCTGTGCAAAAAGGCAGCACTCTTTCAGATCCCTGCACGGGGGTGGTTGGTGCTGGTAGATTCTGCTGTGAAAGCACGTGTAGCCACATAGAGCAGCTGTAAAGTCAAGATGCACCATCCTGCCTCGAGGAGATGTAACCAGGCAGAAGACAAGGCTGCCTGTGTGCAAAGGGAGCTTCATCACCATGCGAGCACCTCTGAGAGCAGAGGGGGTTTGAGGTTTTAATGAGAGAGATTTTGCATGTCGTCACCCAGTCTGTGATCCATCAAGGGAATGGTTAAGCTAATAGAGGGACGAGATGAAGTTACTTGGTAATCACTATTGCTTATGACCCTAGAAAGGCAGAAAGTGGGACAGGCATGACAGACACATTCACGGATGAAGGAAGTGGGACAGACATTTAGTAAGTCAGGATAAGAAAAGCACCTCAGCCCTGTGACACATTTTTCTGTTCCAATAGTCAGCAACCACCTTCCTGTGCCCGACAGTCTCAGAAATAGAGAGAAGGGCCCAATTAAGCTCACTTAGCTATGGGCACCTGCATTTCAGATCAGATTAGATCTTTTGGGTTAAGACTTGAGTTGGTCCATCCAATCTCAGCCCTTACTTGTGGCAATAGTGAAAAATGGCAGGAGAAGTGCAGAGATCAGTGTAGGCCTCTCAAGACCTGCTCCAGCACCACAAGTGTGATTATGTCACCTGTGCAGGGGGTTCCTCCCTTCGGAGCTGACATGCACATGTGCTTGTTCCCTCTCAGGCATATACACCTTGCTCAACAGAACAAAAATTAAAAACTCAGATATATATCCCAGTAGAATAGAAATAGAAAATGCCTTCTACCCAGTGGTTTCAAATTCCTGGACAGCCCTGAATTTGCCTTTGCTTTCTGGATGAACTACTTGTGGTGAAGGGGTTCTCACTATTGTCTTCACTAAAAAAGATAGCAAATTGACATTTGCAGTTAATGCTTCATTGCTGGAAGGGCAGGATTTTCCTTTCAAGCACGGAAGGGGAACAGGTGTCTAGAGAGTGTTGTTGGGGTCTGCGGGGCAAGGGTTTTCCTGCCCAGGTGATGGGCGCCCATGTCATCAGTTCTTTTCCCTTATCATCACAACAGCTGAAAGTTGCTTTAAGCATTTTGCTTTTGCTTCTTCACTCTTGATGCCTTGTCATTCTCCTCCATGTTGTCACTGTGAAATGAATCTTGGTTCATAGTGACAAATGTATTGCCAGCCTGGGAGGCAGATTCTGGATGTTTGGTGCCCATGTTATAGAATTCAGTATTTACTAATGAGTAGTGTGGACACTGCATCCATAAGACAGGTGGAAAAGGTGCCAATGCAGGTTAGACCTGAAGGGCTGGCTAGTTATTCATTCTCCATCAGCCCAGAGCAGAGTCTAGAGGAAGCCAGCAGAAGAAACAGGACAGCTGTGTATCTTCCAGCTTTTGACTTTCAACTGATTGGCTACTTCTTAAGCCTTTCGATACTTTTAATTACTATAGACTGAACAGAAAAACTGGTCCTAGCACAAAAGTCCCTAATTGCCCTCATGCCCGCAACAACCACCTTGCCTCCATCAGCTCCAAGGAGGTTAGCTCAGGCTGTGGGGGGAAAAAAAAAGGAGCGGTGAAGGCTGGGTGAGAAAGAAAGGTTGATGGATAGCTGAGGAGCAGGCTGGATGAGTGAGGAGGAAGGTTGGATGGGTGAAGAGCAGGCTGGATGGTGAGGAGGGAGGCTGGTGCTGGAGGAGGCTCTGGGAAGGCCGCTGCCATGGGGCAGCACAGCTGCCATGACCATGAGCTTTGTCTCCTCAGCAGACAAACTGCAAAGGCTGCTGATGAATGTCCTCGATGCCGCAGTGAGGGAAGGCCAGGCAGGGTCAGGCCAGGCCAGGCTAGGCCAGGCCATGCTGGGGAGCAGCAGCGTGGCAGGGCCAGGACCAGAGCCCGGACCCGCCAGGTCTGCGCAGTGCTGCCATTCAGAATTAATTTTGACCAGTTAATAAGCTCCTGGTAATTACCATCGACACACAATAATCTTTGTGAGTTTTCCACAGCTTTCTTTTCTGTTAAAAGAATGCTGGGGAACCACCATACTGAGGTGGAATGCTTTTGGATAACTCAAAGCCCCCAGCCAGTCTGGTTGTACTTTCCAAACCAATTTCCATTCTTGTAGAGGGTTTATTTCCTTTAAGAAATGTTTTTGAAGTGAAAGCAGCTGGGGAGAGAGCATGAACAGCACAGCATCCTCCATCCCAGCCCTCTTCCAAAGCCCCGGCAGCTCCTGTGACACCCATTGCACTGAAGGGTCAGTTTTCCCAGGAGAACAGGCAAGAGGGACACTGATTTGACCCCACTGCCCAGCCCAGCAACCCAGTGCAACAGCCTGCCAGCACCCGGGCGTGCTCTCCTGCCCAGCTGCTGTCACTCATGTCTTCTGTTCCCAAAAGCCAGAGCAGTGGATGTGTCCTTTAGCTTGGCTCTTTTTCTATTATGGCTGGAGAAACAGGGAAGAGAACCATATTTGGAAAAAGACAGTATAAAAGACTAAAATAATCACCCTGCTTTTTAGTTTAGGTGAGTGCATTATGTCTTGGACTGGTTTGTACAACAGATTATGCCAGCAAAACAAAACCAGGCCAAACTGCATGGTGTACAAGAAAAGAACACTGTCACAGGCTTTTCTTATACAGGAAGCCTGCATGGGAAAGGATACAGTGCAGATCTTTTGATGTATACTCCTAGGTCAATACCAATCTAATTAATTCCTTACATTTCACATTTTTCTTCCATCCGACGTGCACAGTTCCTTGTAAGTGCTCCCTTTAAATGCCGGTCAGGAGTGTATTCCGTCCTGCGATGCCCATCGCTGTGTATTTTTAAATCCCCCAACATTGTTTTTTCCTGCCATCTTGTGGCAGCAGGAAAAATCACAGCGTTTCACTAGCAGCAGCGCTGCCCGCTGGCCTAAGACAAGGGTTGTCAGTAAAACAGTCTAATTTATAATTAGATTAGTTGGCATCACTGCAAAAAAAATACAGCCCCTCTTGCATATTTAAAAGCTTGACTAATTCTTCCAGCTCTACTAGTTGATCTCGTAGCAGGGGTTCTTTGGTTTTCCCAGAGCAAAGTGTCTGTTTTTTAGACCTTGTGTTTCCTGAAGGTCCCCAGCTGCTGTCTATAAAGAGCAAAGGGGAGTTGCGTAACAGGTGAGACTTCATAATGTAATGACAAGGCATCATCAAGTGAACCCTAAATATTTTGAAAAGGCTTCTTTTTGCCAATGTTGCTCTCAGGTCTTCATAGCTCCTTAACAAAGCTATCTTTGTTCCCTATCAAACCATAGGAAGATCTTGTCTGATAGGCATGCAAAGCTTTTCCTTTTACTGCAACCACTATTTCCGTCTGGTCTCTCAATGTAAACACCACAAAACCTATCCAAATGCCCCGCATTGTTCGCTTAATTCTAAACCAAAACATTTTCATTATTTTGTTAAAAATGCACATAAGATTTATATAAGACTGAATTTAGGTTCCTGTTTTTTCCCCCCTTTTCCTGCAATCACACAGAGGATTTTTGAAAATGAATACTTGTGACCCCAACTCTCCTGCCACAATAGCTCTTCCCACACAGTTGAGGTAAAAATATGAAAATGATATATGATAATTTTTTAAAAATTCAAAAAGAAAAAATACTAGTATTTTCCCTTAAAAGGAATGCAAAATTCAGAGCCATTCAGAAAAACTACTCACTAAGAAAATTTCCAGCCTGAGAAGAGAGTGTTATATAAAAGCTCTTCAAAGCTTTGCTCATTTTCACTAGCACCCGCAAAAATGACTGCTTGGGATGCCAAGCATTGGAGAGAAAGGATGTTAGTGCTCATGGGTGGCTCCCATTGCCCTTGTACCTGAGAATCTCACAGTCCTTAATGCATTCCTGCTCGAAGCAACATTCTCAAGCAGAGGACAGTCTTCCCAAGACTGTGCTGGAGGCATGGAGGTTTGCTTTGGGAAAATGGACCATTACATTTGCGGTGTGTTCCCAAACTGTCTGTTGTAAACCACCTGCAGCAGGCACAGCCTCCAGCAAGGACGCACTCCTTCCTTCTACCTGTGCTCAACTCTCCCTCTTGGGAGCCCTGAGGCTGCTGCTTTGCTGGAGGCTCTTCTCCCCTCCATCACCCTAACTATGAGCCTTGGCATCCGTCTACAGTCCACACCAAGCCACAGCACGAAACACAGTCAGAAAAACAACAGCATCAAACCTGGCAAGATAAAGTGAAAATACCCTCCAAAAACTTGCTGGCACAAAACAACCCTTGCTTCTGCCCTGCCTGACCAACTGCAAGGCTTGCACAGCCTCAGTCTCAGGAGTGGGGCAGCACCATGCTGCCTGCTTCTCACAGAGACATAGCAGCAGGACCAGGCAGGGAAACTCCTGCCCAGTGACCCTGAGACTAGGCATTCCATGGAGCAGCAGCATGTCCCCCCTGCCCATGACCCCTCATCCCTCACTGCCTGGAGAGGCGGCTGCACACACTGCTTTGCCCACAGCCCCTGATAAGGCAGTTCTTACTTCACTCTGATTTACCTGGCACCCTGATACCAGGGAGATGCAACAGGAAAACCATTCACAGTTTTATTTCTTCAAATTCAAGGTAAGAAATTAGGAGCAAATACTCATCAGACACATAATCAAAAGTTTGCAAGAGACAGGAAATCCCACTTCTGTATCTTAATATTTCCTTTTAGTTATTCTCATGTGCTTATCAGTGGTCAATTCCTTTGTGACATACAATCACTCTTCTTAAAAGATGACAATCAAAATCAAATAATGATTTTAAAGTCAGCAGTTGAAAAAAAAAAATCTAAAGAAAAAACATTCCACTCTGCCCCAACAGAGCTGAGAATGTCGCTGGAAAGCTCTGTGATGTGCCTGAAAAACTCAAGTGACAAAATAGATCTTCCACTGTAGAGTTTTGAAGTTTGCTCTTGATTCCACAGCAAAGAATTTGTACAGCTTTGTCAACCTTAGAAAAAGGTGCCTTTTTTGTATGTACCCTTTCAAGCAAGGCAAAGCAAGGAGAGCACTTCACTGCTTACTTTAAAAGTGCAGGGAGAGACAGCTCAAAGCTACCCCTGCCAAACGACTGAGGAATATCAAAACCCCTTTCTCATGCCTTCAAATATTCTGAAATCTTGCAAACTTGACAGCATTGTCAATTTTGTATTGACAGCAGCAGTCAGATAAAAATCATTTGAGGAGTAAATCAAGAAGAAAAAAACCCCTTTAATCCACAGTCACACAAATCCATACTGCCTGCAGAAGTGCAAGTGCTTTGGAGCCCCTTTTAATAGCAATATATTAACAGCCTTGTTTGTCTTTCCTGAAGCTTGCAAGACATTATTTCCCTGCATCCCTCTCTCAGTCTGGCCTCTTTGACACCATTTTTATCAGAACTTACACCTATCGACAGCCTGTGGCACCAGTGATGTCTTGGCACAGCACTGGCTGCGACAGCACTCACTGAACTGTTATCAATATCAAGGTCATTTTGTTTTTCTTGCTCTCACTGCAGCTGCAGCTTCTCTGCCCTCAGGGCATGAGCTGCCCAAGAAAGCTTTCTGTCTAAGCTCCTCACAAGCCACAGCCTCTCTGCTCCATTACTGGCGTTATATAAGATTAGAGCAAAGTTTCTACTATTAGAAGCAGTTAGCTGCATGGTGATTGTGTGCTCCCCTGATTACAGCATACAGCACAGTTATGGCTGCTGCCAGCAGGACTTAAGACTAGACAATTTTAATTCAGGGGAAGCATGAGCCCAGTTGAGATGCATCCAAAAAATCAGTAGTTTTGGGGGCTTGAATTCCTAGCTGTGGTACCCTGGACAGCAATGCCCCAGAGGAGAAATAAAGGGGAAAGCATCACCCTAGTCTCGACAGATATCCACAGACAGTCGGAAATTGTGCTAGGAGCCTGTGGAGGGCAGCGCTGTCTTGCTGGGGATGGTTCATTCCATAGCTCAGAGATGCCAGCTGCTAAGGTAATACTTCTTTCTTTATCTCTTTTGAATCTGAAAGCTGCAGATGTAAAAGCTGGCATCATGCCACAGCCATGACCTGTCACTGCCAGCAGGACTCCCCATTTTTCCAACCAGTGCCTCCATTTTTAAGCCATCCTTTCCTGCAGCCTTAGCCCTGTGCGTGGGCAAATGCTTCTCCCTAGGCTGCGTGACTCTCAAATAGGAGGGGTTGGGGGAGGCGGGAGGGGGGCAGCACAAATGTTCTCCCTCCTTGGAATGACAAGAGTTTGGGGAAAATATGCGCAGATCCATTACATTGCAAAGAAGAGGAAATGCTCTCCAGGAGCGCTTCTGTAAGGTAGCACCCTCTCCCCAAAAACTAGCAAGGCACAGGTGAAGCTCACCCCACTGAGCCTGAGCTCAGCAAGCTCTGCCCCTCCTGGGGCTTGCCTTGTCCAAGGACAGCAGTGGCTCTGTGATCTGGGATGGGGCTGCTGGAAGGTGCTGTGCGAGAGCAAGTGGTGGGAAGCCTCGCTGGGGCTCCCCGCCTCACTCAGGGGCCCCTCTGAGCTGAGATGCTCAGGCTCCATCTCCACCTGCATGCCTGTGCCTGGACATGCACCCCCCTGTTTTCCCACTTCACCTGGGACCTGCCTCACCACCAGGAGCGAAACCACCAGCTTTGCTATCCAAAACCCACCTGAGGCTGATTGCTCTCACCTGCCCTGCCCTGTGATTGCTCCCTCTACTGAAATGGCCTTGTGCATTCCTGCCGTCCCCAGGTGGACACAGCTCCTGTGGGGCGGCAGCAGCAGCCCCTCCAGCACCATGGGCAGCCCTGCGCAGGAGCAGCAGGGCTCACAGTGCAAGGAGCCTTTAGCTTTCCAGCCCAGCTCAGGCTCCTTGCAAGCAGAAGCTGGTACGTCCAGCTCAGTCTGGAGAAGTGAGAGGGCCCCATCATAAATGTACAAGGCCGGATGTGAATGGAGATGTCAGGAGGGAGACCAAGTGGTGAAGAGGTGTAAAGACTCGGATTTTCTCCCACCCTGTAAAACACGGTTGCCAGTGTAGGGTGAGGGGCATCTGCAATCTGAGCTGGGATGGGCCGGGCTGAGAGGGAAGCCGTGGAGGAGGCTTGGAGGGCTGCTCCTGCTCTTTCCTGACACTCTGGTTAAAGGGTGGGCTGTGTTTTCCAGAGCCCTCGATCTGGCATCTCTCCCAGGTAGTAAATTCTCTTAAAAACTGAACCAATCAGGGCTTTAATTGTACATTCTGCTTTTCTCTTCAATCCAAAATAATGGCAATAGCATTTATACAGTGCTGCATTGAACACGTACCCGCACTGAGGCTGAGGGGCTGATTCTGCTTTCCATTATTCAGGGGCATTGCCTCTGGTGAGGCAGATCAGAGTTTGAACAGTGAGCTGGAGCAACGAAGTTCTACTATTCCCTGCTGTTTGACTGTGGGCAAAATAAAAGGCCATAATATATGATGCAGTCAGCCAAGAAAGCAATATTGCTCTGCCATGTGCACAGTCTACACCAAGACAAGTCCAGGATCTCATTTCTAAATTCCCATAGGTGCCTCATTTAAACCATCAGCTATAACCTGCTTCTCATTTTCCATACCACTTGGTATTAGAGCTGCAGTGAACTGCTGGTGAGAGATTCTAATTCCTGCAAACAAGCCCCTGTAGGCTTGCAAGGAAAACAGAGAGTTCCCCTCTCGGTTGCCTGCTAGGTTCCCATCTGGCTGTTTTAACTTTGCTATTGCTTTTAAATGTGCCTGTTTCTGCACACGAAGCTTTCAGCTCTACCTCAAGAGACTCCTGGGTTCTCTTAGCATCAGATTCTGACCAAAGTGTAGAGACACAGACTGGGTCTTCTTAACAAAAAGGAAGATCATATTTCACATTACAGTATCTAAAAGATTAATTCCACTAACATGATCATTTCCTTGTGAACCACATTTCTTTCCATCTGGATTTTTCCATCAGGAGGACAAAGAGCCATAGTGTTACACACTACCTGAGAGAAAAGAGCAAGGAGTGCAAAAGATGAGTACAGAGATGCTTGCTGAGAGAAAGAGAAGAAAAAACAGAGTAGACAGCATTTTCAAATGCATCAAGAGGCTGCTTTTTTATTTTTTTTCCCTTCCACATGAATTATATTCTGACCCCATGCTTTGGAATTTCGAGCCATTTAGTTTGTCAGGTTTTTGATTGAGGGAATTTAGGATATTTGGCTGCAGGAGCTTTCTGTATCATGTTATTGTTAGGTAGTGTTTGTGCTATTGTAGTAACCACAGGCCCTGCTGTGCCTGAGGCTCTCAATAACCTCATGTAAGGACTTGTTATTGAAAGACACCTGTCCCCATCCGGGCTATCAGCATAACCACAGGCAGAGCTGTGCCAGCCAGGAAGGTGCTAGCAAAACGGAAAGAGGAAAGGTGATTGTGGTCCAACTGATGCCTTGCCAGACTCCTCCTGGGAATCCAGACATTCATTTAATCTCTCCACAGCTCAGTTCAGTCTTGAGGAGACAAGGGAACAACCATGGCAAAATGGCAGGAGGCCCTGTTACAGAAGTGAAAATTAGGGCTAGGCAAATAGGTGGCTACTCGGTCTGTGTTCATTTTTAGTTAAGTAAAACATATTTTTCTCAGCCAGGAACAAGCCATTTAATCTTGTTTTAATGTTTTAAAATATTTTATGCAATGCAGGAGAACAAATTCCAAAACAAAGTAACTGAACAGAAAAATAGAAATGGTAAATTTTTTTGAAATAACAAAATTAACTAGTTCATATCTACAATATTGGAGTGTTTGCATTTTTACCCCCAAAACTTTGCTGAGTTTTTTTCCACTGGAATCTGCAAATGCAACACAAATCTGTTAAATGTTTTAGCCAATTCAAGTCACTGGGGGTTTGTGTGGGTTTTTTAATTTTCTTTTTTTTTTTTGCCAGAGAGATGTTCAATAGAAAATGGCGATTGTTTCCACCATAGAGAAAGAAAGGGAAAAAAAATCCTAAACCAACAAACCAAAAACCAAACCAAAGAGCTTTGCAGACTGTAGTTTTCAAGTGGCTGGACAATACTGGGGAGATACAAAGCTCCACTAGGTTGCTGTAGACAAGGTTCTGGTATGACCGGGTCCCTCAGGAGCTGCACCCTGCTGCATGCAAACAGCATGGAGTCACCCACAGCCCTTCCTGCGTGCTCCCTGCAGGCAGGCAATGCCACCTCCAGCCTGGGCTTCCAGGGCAACTCCTGGACCACTGGGGAAACCCAGGCTCCACAGCCCAGGCAGGGAACCATGCAGGCTCTGGCCATTTGGGGTGTACTCCAGTGCTCCAGGTGTTTGGGAAATGATGTAGAATGACAAGACAGTTTTAAAGCTTCTGTGCTACCTTGTATTTTGTGGATTGCCATTAATATCTCTGTCCAGCCTCAAAAGTCTCCGATAGGTTGAATTTTTTTGTTTGTTTCTGTTGTTTTACTTTTAAGCAGAAAAAAAAAAGGAGAGAAACATAGAAAGAAAGAAAGAAAGAAAGAAAGAAAGAAAGAAAGAAAGAAAGAAAGAGAAAGAAAGAAAGAGAATCTAATGAGATGGCTACAGTTTAAAAGGAAAGTAATCCTATCCAACTTGTATGGTCTAGATCTCTGCAGAAAATGTTAGTGACCTTGTAAGACAGATTTTTTTTCCCCTCAGGTACAGGGATTCCTGCCCTCCAGCAGTCACTGTTTCCAACTAGAGCAGCTTCTGGGAGCCACCCAGAGGGAGAAGCTTATAGAAATGTAATCAGCGGCAGCCCTTTTCCTACCTCTGCAGTATCTTAAAGTAGAAGGTGGGGGGAAACCTTCACCAAAGTCCCTGGCCTTCAATTAAAAAATTCATATTGCTTTCCTCATTAGTCCAATCATCTGCTATAGCTATTTCCAAGCTTACCCTGAAGGCCCTGTAGAGCAATCCAATTTCAAGGCCAGTGCAGCACAGGCAAGAGCAGTGTTCCTGGGAGGAGCCGTCCTTGTGTTGACACAAGGAGCTCACTTGTCTGACATCAGACATGTGAATAAAACAGTGTTGGCACACTTTTTGGAAAGAGGATTGCTCTATGAAAGGGAGCTCTGTTGCAAAGCGTTTCCCTGGCTGCAAAGGCCAGAGTCACCTGTGAAATGTCACTGGCACCAAAATGACTCAGTTCTGGGAGAACATCTTCAAAGTCAGGTCTTGAACAAGAGGCCACACAATCTAATTCTCTTTGCTCATCATCTCCATTACTGTAGCTAACTGAGAGGCTACAATAGAAGTTTAAAGCAGCAGGGGCTAGGAGAAGTGAAAGTTTGGTATCCATCTGCTCCACAACTTCAGGCCTTAAGCATTTGCAGCAACTCAGAATCAGCCACACTCCTCGAAAATGAGCCTGTGGTCTTATGAACCTCCTGATGTAGAAGCTGCATTATCTTTTTCTTTATTCCTTTTTACTGCTTCAGCTTAACATTCTGTGTCGGTGAAAGTACAAACAGGTCATCATGAAGATGCTGGCAGTAGATCTTGAGCACAGTGCATGACTTTCACAAGGCAGTAAAACTTGCGGGGCAATGCACAATATCTATTTCTGTGCTATTCTTCATGCTAATCTGGGCTAGGATTGCACAACATACTCCTTTACCAAAGATCTTGATCTTATATTATCTGCCCTGAAAAATTCATAGGCTTTTATCTCTATATTCCTCTCTACTTCCCTGCAGTTCTTTTCCCCCATCATTAAAAGTAAAACCAGTCTTTTTTTTCCCTATGTCTCCCATCATTTTTATTGTGCTTTTCATATCTTGCTTATTAAGTAGTTACCCTAGGGAGACCTCTTTCTTATTGGAACATACGAAAAGCTATAACTGCACTTAACATTTGTGGGGAGGAGTAGGGAAAAAGGGGCAAAGGAAGCAAATTTAGAAATACATGAAATATAATATATGAAATATATATAATATATATAATAGATATTATATAGATTATATTTATATAATATATATATATAAATATGTGTATGTTCAGTAATATGCCTCACATCATCTCCACTTCTTTTTCCATAAGGAAAAATATATTCTCCCTTGTTTTCAGCTTATTCCCCAAATCAGCCTACACTGTTAAAAATAATGTACATGGACAAAGTTGTTGTTTTAGGAGCAACATCTATTTGGCTGCTGCTGCTGTGGGGCAGGGGACAGACCAGATGATTTCCAAAGGTCCCATCCGCACTTGTTTTCTAAAATTGCTGAGAAAATAAACCCAAACTTTAGATTTAGGCTTTCAGGCATTAGAGTGAAAGCTGATGCCATTTCAGAATAAACACCGTTTACCCTACTTTGGTAAGAGTTCTAGGGTGCCTTCCACATTGATTATCACTTTAGTAAGAACAAGCAACCAAACAAAGTTCATCAATATTTTCAGGGGGCAAGAACAGCAATTCAGGATAAATGAGATCCAGGCAGGAGAAAGGTTCCTAAAGTCTCAGAGAAGAGACTGCTTGGATATCTTCACACTCTTGCTTTTGACTGAGCTCTGCTTCCAACTGAACCAGCTGGCCTGGGCTTGCTGGGTCTAAACCAGCAAACAGCATTGCAAAAGGGTTGCCCATATTCCACGATGTGATTTGTGAGGGTTCATAGGTCTATGATCTCACAGATCATAGCCCTAGATCTAGGGAGCCCTAGATGGGATTCTCAACAGGACAACAATGTCAGAACTTTTAGCTCTGTAATTTCAAAAATACTCTTTTTTCTCACATCCTGGGTAAGTACCCTGCCCCTCAGACAAGAGAAATGGCCCCTCTCTGGAGGGAAGTAGCTATCACATTATTTATACAAAGTGGAACAGCTCCCAGAGGAGAGACTGAGACAGACAGGCACAAGAATACCAGTATAGCTAAGTGTCCAGGGATATTCAACTGAGGGAGAAAAAACTAGTTCAAATCTTCTCAATTTCTCTTTCTATGCATACAAACATATATATATATATATATGTTTATGTATGCATGTGAAAATCTATTCCTATGTATACATGTTTGCATATAGGTGTGTTTAAATACATCGCTATAAATGAAATAAAATTGTACGCACACACTGTTTATATGTGTGTACACATGCACCGTACATATGACTCTCACATACACATCCTAAGATTTCCACCTTGGCCCTAGAAGCTTTGTATAAGTCAGTTTAATGATGCATTCTTTCAAAAACTTCTGGTTTTAACTAATCAGAATCAAGTGTACACAAATACTCTGGTAGCTCTTCAACAAAAAGAGAAATTATGCCTGTGCCTACAAGGTTCCTCCAGTCTGCATTTAGGTGGTGCAGGTGTTCTTAACCAATAGTGTTACTTGACAAGAAATTAAATCACATTATCTTATGCTGCTTTCTCAGGGGAGAAATTACATGCCTGTAGAGTCCTACCCCTGAGTCAGTCCTGCTCTCTGGATGCTTTTAGCAACACCTGCAGGCCTGCTGCACACACTAGTTCTAATAACGTAATCCTATTTGGAGGGTAATGAACAGGTCTACTTTCTAGGGAATAGTATTTCTGTACAAAAATTTCCTCTCAATTCATTTCAGAAAAGCTGTCTCTGATACAGCCTGAGTGCATGCAAGGGAGCAGCAAGATGCCTCACACCAGAAACTCTTCATCTCTGACTAGCAGCACTTCCTATGAAACACCGGCACTATCAGATCTCCAGCAGCTCCTGTGGCTCAGAGGAGGGTCTGATAATCATGTGGACCAAGTCTGGCCAAATATCTACCTGGGAGATGCGTAAGAACATATGGTCCTATTGTTAAGCTGTTATCAGTCCCTGGGAGGAGGAGAAAAGGGTGTAGTACACTGGGGAGCAGCTTTTGGGTCTTCAGGAATGTTTTTGCGCTACAGGCTTCCAAGACTGATGATGTAAAGAGCTTGGGATGTCAAGAAAAACATGACATGCAAAATGGTGACTTACTCACAGTGTGTCTGACTTGGTTTTTTATATTCCTTGAGCCACCATGGATTTGGCAGGGTAAAAATTATTTGCATTCTAGACTAAAACCCTAAAAGAACCTATGCCAAGTTGATGTCAATTCTGAGATGCATTATGTGGCCTGGAAACTGTGCTCTAAGGCAGCAGACAAGAGGCCAGTAGCCCTCACACTCAAATAGGGGTAGCAATATTAAGACCCAGAAGGAGGAAGACCCAAATGAACTGTACAATAGTTCATTTGGAATGATCTTGACATTCCAAATCCAAGCGTTCTTTCAAAGATGATAAAACTGAAAATTTCAAACAGGAATTTTCATGCAAATACTTTATTCTTGCGACCAATAATATTTATTGCTATTTCCTTCCAATTGGATTACTGCAGATTACCTAGATCATTAGCTCATTTTTCCCAGCTCCTTCTCCTTATAAATATATCAGTTAAGGTTCAGAATTTTGTAGAATGCTTATAGTCCTAGTTTATGGTGGGAAGTGGAAATCACCTAACAGGTGAACACAATGCATCCACTTCATGTCCAAACCAGGAACAAGGTGTTGCTGCATCTGTGCGAGTTCTCACTCTTGAGACCAGGCACACTATCAATGAGAGATTAGCTCTAAAACTTCCTAAACAAATATTTAAGGAAAATCTTGACCACTTCATACAGTAAGCCATGTTCCCAGGGATTAACTGCTGGGAGGCATTTGCTTAACTGACAGTATCCCACTGGCAAGTCTGTGCTCCCGTTGCTCTCCACACCTCCGTATCATATTTTTCATGCACAAAGCACTATGTTCTTCTTGAAATTTGCTCCTCTGTAAGCAGGATGCAGTTCCTGCATCCTTTTGTAGTGGGAGCAGGCACTAGCTTTAAACCATGCTATTTTTGCAGAATGTTAGGATCATTGCCAATGTGCCCTTCATGTCTTTCAACAGGTGGGCCGCTAGGAGCAAAACTACACTTCAAAGCCTCAACATTACTCATATCCTTAATGCAGCAGATGGACCATATAGCATCAACACGGGAGCCAAATATTATGCAGATCTGCAAATAGAGTACTATGGAGTAGAAGCATTTGATGATCCTTCCTTCGATTTAAGTATCTTCTTCTATGATGCTGCCAATTTCATAGGCAAGGCCTTAAACTCTTCAGGAGGTAAGAGAGAAGCAAAGATAAGCTTTGGGAGGAAGTTTCAACAGAAGCCAAATGGCTTTTCATTGCAGTAACAGGCACCAACAGAGCTCAGAATCAGCATATGGTTCAAGGCAGCACATGCAGAACCACTGAGCAGAGGATGGAGAAGAGTGCCTATGCCATGTGCTCCAGGGAAGGCGGCTGTGCCAGGTCCCCACTAGTTGTGTAAGACTGGCTGGCCCCAGCCCAGGATGGTGGAAAGAAGGGAAAGCTCTGGGACCAGAATGTAGAGGGAAGGGCAGAGGTTATGGCACTGCAGATGCTGCCCCATGGACCCATCCTGTAGGAATCAGCGGGATCTGTGTGCTTCCACACGTCCCTCCCACCCCTCACACACTGACAGGGGCTCCAGCTGGGGATCCTGCCCTGCATGCTGCTCCTGCTCCCTGTGGGAGCACCGGCACTTCGGCACTGGCTCGAATGCTTCACATACTTCAGTACTTCACAGAAGTGGAGCTTTATTCAGCCTGTATATTAAGCTAGAGAAGCAGCAGAAGTTAATGAACTAAGTCAAAAACTACAAGCCTGACCTGCAGCCTGCTGAATTTTTGTCAGCAGAGTTTGGATTATGGCCTAGTTATCATAATTTCCATTTGTTCCAGAGTTTGCTCTGACTCTGACTGGCTGCAGGATCTGCTGCTTTCACTGGAGTGCTTTATTAAATCCTCAGTTATAGCTCACACTGGGCTGCTGAGATACAGTAAATTACAACTCCATTTTTACAGGCAGACTATCCCACAGAGTTTGTGGGACTTGCCAGTGATCACAGTCAGGGCTGGGCCAGATTTTTCTGCCAACACTTGTTTTTTTCCACAGAAAACTATACTAACAAGTTTAGTCACAGAAAGCTTCTCCTTCCACAGAAAATTTCAACTATTTCAATCTTAAGCCTAAATTAGATGCAGGAGGTCAGTATGAAATACCACCTTGCTGAGAGGTGATCTTCCTGAAAGCATGAAGATCCTCTAATTGTCATCACTGCTTTCTTAACTTGTTTCTACTATTTTTTTCTCCTCCCTTTGTCTTTTCCACTTTAGAAATGCTAAAGCACACTCACCTTGCTGTGCCTTTTTGTTCCTGCAGGTAAGGTGTTCGTTCATTGTGCCATGGGAGTGAGCCGCTCGGCAACTTTAGTGCTTGCCTTTTTAATGATCCATGAAAACATGACACTTGTGGATGCTCTGAAGACAGTGAGTGCTCACAGAAACATCTGCCCAAATCCGGGGTTCCTCAGCCAGCTCCGGGACTTGGACATTAAACTGAATGAAGAGAGGAAAGGAACAAGAGCATCTGCTACCAAAGGCCTGTAAGAGAGTATTGCTGAAAGAAAGAGGACAAAATCTTATTTGAGTTGCCTATATCTCATATAGATGAACTGCATTTATAAATTTAGGACACAAGTTTATGAGACACCAGGACGTATGTTATTAATAAAAGTAGATTTTGCTTGATCTTTCCATTTTGCAAAGCCTTCCTAGATTTATATTTATGATTGGTTGTATACTCTATCTTTCATTCTCCACCTTAAAACATTTCTGTCTGCTAGTTTAAAAGAAAAAAAAAAAAAAAGAAAAAAGAGAAAGAGATCAGGTTCCACTTCAGAAATAGCTGTGTTTCAGCAACTAGTGAAGCTCATATCACTTTATGAAGTGTTAGGCTATTTGAGGTGAAAGATGCCATATTATTTATGCTACAGTAATGCTTAGATGTTTTCTTATAAACCTGCCCCCCATCCCTTCGCTCCCTGTATCTCAGAGGGTTTGTATTTTGAGACTTGAATCTGGCACTGGTTAGTTCTTGCTTTTACAATTGGTGGAGCTCCTGAGTTGCGGTAAGAGGCTGTTTAAAGGCAGAGCAGCTGGGAAACAACATAAGCCACTCTAAGAAATTATTCCAGGTATCTCTACAGGCTTTTCCTTTTGGCTGCTCATCAGAGCTTTTTTCCTCCATGAAAATACATTTTCTTGAGAGGGCATTCAAATATTGTTCATCTTCCATACTAAAAATCATCCAGGAAATGCTGCAGAAAATGCTTCTAAAGAAGAAGGTGGGTTCCCAGCTGAGGCTGGTGCAGGAAAGTATTTCACACAGTTCAATGTCTCCCAAATTTGTCTGACAGTTCAAAATTACAAAACTTGGGATTTTCTTTCTCAAAAATAAAAGGTTATTAGCATTGCAACATCCTATTCTGTGGCATTTGCTTTTATGAGGTGGACTCAAGCGAAAACTGAAGACACACAGGAATGGCAAGGGAGGTGTTGACAGGCATCAGGCTTTCATCTTTGTGTCTCTAGGCCACCATAAGAGCACTCAATAGCTGCTGTCATCTGATGGATCAGTGCTGCCTGGAAACTATGTGAAGCACATCTGGCTTTGGGTTCCCAGCGGACAAGCATTTGCAGCACAAAGCCAGCTCCAAAGCCAGCTGGGGATGGCAGTTTGTATTCCTAGTACCAAATTCAGGAATGCAGAGGCATGAATACTCCCCACTTCGTGAGCTGGCTACTCAAAAACAGCACAGCAACAAGGGAAAACGTTCCTTGCCGTTTCCAGTATTGTCTACAAGGTTAATTTCTGCCTTCAGAACAGACAACTCGGCACCTTTTATAATGCTCTTAGGTGATACCTACATCTGCTCTGTGGGCCAGACTATAGGAGTCAGAGCACAAAGCAGAGTATTTAGCACTGAGGACCTGACCATCATACCAAAGACGTCTCAAGGGGTTTTACTTTGGACTAACCCTGTGGACTGGACATCCCTGAGCAGCAGTAGAGCAGTGCTGGAACAATTCTTTGCTTTAGTTTCCTGTGTAAGGAAGCCTCCTTATGAGCTCTGGGGCTGCTCTATAAAGGCAACAAAATCTCAGTAAGTAGGAATAGCCAAATTAAAAGTATGCTTCAGACTCAAATCAAAATTTAACATACATGTTTCCGTTACTAATTAAATCTAACAAAGTGATTTAAACATACAGAACAAGTCAGGGAAAACCCCCCAGTGGATCTGTCTATAGAGATGCCCCCAGCCTCATGCACAAGAACCACATTTTCTTATCCTTCCCTCTCTAGGAAGCAGGAACGAGGCCAACCAGCCGTTTTCGGGCTGGAGCAAAGGGCAGAGCTGAGTATGCTATTGCTGGGAGTACTAGAGCACGTGCACATTAAACGCATTTCACAGGATACAAACTTACCGCGCTTTTAAAACACTAATCAGTAAAACTGGAAATCTGCAGCTTACTCTGATGGTAAAAATACAGCAAACACAGCAAAGTAACACACAGAATGCAGCTTCTCAGGTTGCGATGTCTCGCGCGCGGCTTTTCTCCCAAGGGCCCACCCNCGGGCGGCCCGCGCCGCCTGGCAGGCTGGGGCACAGCAGGGACGGACCCTGCCCCCCACACGGGCTAAGCCCAGCCGCCCCGTCGCGGCTCACAGCTGGGCTGACCGCAGGTGCCCCGCACGGAGCAGCCGTGGCTCCCCCCGCCGGCGGGGCAGCCCGCAGGCTCCGCGTCCCGGCACCGGCCGCGCCCCCGGGCGCTCACAGCCGCTGGCACCGCCTGGGCACCGGCCTCCGCAGCTCAGCCCCCTCAGCTGCCTCACCCCGGCTGCTGCTGCAGGTCCAAACAGGGTAGGGGAGTACGGGTTATGATTAACAGAATTAAAAATAGGCTTTGAATAAACTGAACGCCCGGAGAGGCTAGAAATTTGTTGTGCAGCTGGCACGTTAGGAGGAAAGTGAGTGGTATTATTCAAACAAAGGTAATCCAAGACACCGCAGCGCGGGAGCTTCGACTACCAGGCAAGTACCTTTAAGCTTGTTTACAAACCACCCCCCAGTGAGGTCAGCACCCGCACCGAGCAGTGAAACCCCCCAACAGCCAGCTCCGAGCCCCCGGCAGGGCCAGGCCAGAGCAGCGGCTGGGCCCGTGTGCTCGGGAACTCCAATATTTGTGAAATTCGAGTTTGCTTTCCAGCTGGACTTACAGGCTGAGCATCTCTCGCTGAAAAAGATGCTTGAAAAAAAACAAACCTATTTTATTTAAATAGCAATCTGGCTTGTATTTAAATTTCTTACAGATCTATCTTTAAGATAATAGCCATGAAACCCTGGATGTGGGTTTCCTTCCTCTCAGCTGATGTTCACAAGTCGATCCTGGGAAGGGAGAGACTGTCCAGCCAGTTACACTGGAGAAAATGTGAAACAGACTATGAACAGAATGCTGTGCAGTTCAAAAACAAAACCTGGGAGAAACAAAATGAAAAAGTAAGAAGTTTGAGAGGAGACTGTGTGGGGGACTGTTTCTTTTTTTTTTTTTAATACTAACTCTTTATAGTTTGGGGCATTTATGGATTATTTATGACTAGGATAGACTTTTCAGACAGAAATGGGATTTTTAATATCAGCAGTCTTCCTCAGAACATTTTTATTGAGGAAATATGCTTGTATGGCTGTGGAAGCCATCATGATGATTGGAGTAAAAGAGCACAGAAGGAGAAGACTGGGTTAAATTAATTCCTGCTAAATACCTACCAGCAGACTTGCTGTCTGTATGGGGAGCTGGAGACAGAATTGTACCAGGGTAAAAAGGATAGTGTGTCTATTTATAGTGCTGCCTTCAACACCATAGGAATTCAAAGGAAAACTCTAACTCAGCACACAGTCTTCTCATCATCTTCTTCTGTCAAGATTAAATGGGGCCTGAGATCACTTCCCCTACAAATCCTTTCTAGGAAGGATCTGTTCCTTTGTGCAATAAGGAGCTACCATGGTACAAACCACTCCAGAGGTCAAGTCCTCACCCAGCCAAATGTTACCACTTTCCTTTTGGTGGTCAGAGGGAGAGGAGAAAGAGACCCTCATAAGCCTCAGCACTTAAGCAGGAAAGACCAAAAACGTTTCACCTGCCATGCTCCTCATACTGTCCCCTGCCCTTCTTACACCAGTTGCTCTGGGGCACTTGCGAACCAAAGGGTAAGTGTAGCTCCAGCAGAATCCCAGTGTCAGGCAGCAACAAGAGCAGTAGGAACAGGGTACTGGCACACAGTCATGGCCATTCATGGTGTCACTTGACACGAGGCCCTTACCCTGTGTGCCCCTCTTGCTGCTGCAGAACCATCCATCTCTGGGAAGGAATGGGCTCCAGTAGGTGTGTGGGGAACCTGTTTATCAGTAGAAGTTATATCTAATGTTGAGAGTACAAATGAGAGCAGCTTTGGAAAGGATATTAGCAAAAACCTGACTGCCACTCTAAAAAAAAAGATATACTCCTGGAGTTCCTTAGCTCCACTCTTCTTTTAGCATCATGGTGCCTCAGATCTTTCCTTCTCATCTTCCACCTTCCAGTTTCTCTTTAATAAGAGCAGCTTTTTCATTCTTCACAAAGCACTACCTACTCTGTCTCAATGCTCTTCTTTTGTAATTCTGTTATCAAGCTGTCTGCTAGGTGGGGAGCAGAAGGTGCAGGACTTGGTGCTGCCTTTGAGGTACAGGTAATTATTATGTGCGTCTGTTATTGTGGTTGCTGCCTCAACAGGTGGAAAACATGCTGTTCTCTGATAGATTTGCAGCACTCCATGCTCCTGCCTTGTCTTTTCTCTAAAGCCAGTCATGTGGTGTTCCTAAAATAATAAACACAGCCTCACTGCTGCCACAAAAACCCCTGGTAAATATATTTTTATGGGAATGAAGTATTAAAGGATTTGAACACTTACTCACTGAAAGCAAAATATGAGCAGTAAGGTTGGGTAAAGATTCAAAGGCTGGTTTGCTTCCTTTCCCTGGGGCACATCACGGCTGTACTGTTTGCACTTTAGAGATGGATAGTGAGGAATTACTTAACCCAAAATGATGGAAACAATTCAGACTATAATAATATAGCATGAGAGTTTCTCATATTACATCTATTCCCCATACTGCTGGCTATACTCTGCCTTCAGATTCACGTGCACAACTCTCATTGGAATCTGGAGGAACTGTATTTGAAGCCAAAATGCATTTCATTGTCTTTCTGAAGTCTCTCTGCAGCTTAGTGGCTAAATTCTGAGCTCAAGAACTGGGAACAAAGCTTGTCTAAACATTTCCCAGTGTCTGTCTCTGTGAGATTCCCATCTGTTGTGTTTTATTTTGAATTTCATCTTCCTACTTTCCTAAAAACACAGAGCAGAAACACACATTTCCTCTGCCCTGGAGTGCAGGAGTCACCTAATTTCCCAGCAGGTTCTCTCAACAACATACAATGGATTCAAGTTTGTCTAAAAATGCTACAAGCCCTTTGTGGAGTAGAAAGGGAGGAGACCAGAAATGTGGGCCAAGTTTCTGAGTGTTGTGAACACCCCCTGCCCCCCAAAGGGACTCCATTTCCTGTTTCCTCTCTCCCAAAAATGTCACCTGGGCTTGGGTTTCATTAAGAGAAATATACATGGCTTGAGTCCAGGCTCTAAGTCTTTGGTTTGTTCTTCCTGCTGACACTGCAGAGACTACAAGAGCCACGAAAGCCGAGTCTGACTTTGGGGCTTCACATTTGCAATAGCAGAGCAAATTAAATGGGAGAGCCTATTAAGTGAGTTGGGAGATTGTTGTTGACCAACAAATCTTCATTAAGTTCCTGCAGCAAGCTGTGCTGCACCTGTAATGAAACTGGTCATTGTTTCTCCTTCTATGTTTCAACTATTTCGCCACCAGGTTTAAGAGAAAGTCAAATTTGCTTGAGGTCTAATTAGAAGTAAAACACAATATTAATCTGTCTTGCTCCATACATGCACCCAGTTTGGAGGTGTTGGTGCATCTTTCAAATAGGCCAAGTTTCGCTCTGTTCCTCACCCGTTATTTACTGCTTTGGTTTCTGCTAGTTCTTTTATTTACTGCCAGTGACTCATGGAGACTTTGTTCACTGGTTTATGGTGACTTTGTGGATCATTGGTTTGCATCACCATTACTGGTTTGCATCTCCAGATGCTTCCGCTCAAGAGTTGCCAGCATGAACCCCAAGAGTTCATACAACTTGCACCTCCCAAAAGCTAAGACTGTGCCCAGAATAACAAGCTTTCACAGGATTAGACAAAGTCCTGCTCCGATGATGTTTGTGACTGAAGGGAGGCTACCACAACTGGGGCCTCTGAGCGCCTTCCCCGCAGACCACTGCAGAAGTACAGCTCCATAGGTATAACTCAGGTGCCAGATTACTCTGCTGTATGAGCTTTAAAAACACACTGTCCAGTTTAGGACAGAGAGGTTTAAGGGAAAAGTGCAAAGTAAACATGAGGAAGTACTCAGCAGTACTGAGAATGACACAGTCCTAACATCTGCAGGGTACCTGCAGAGCAAGGTCCTCTGCTCCAGACTGTCTTTGCCATGAGGGAAGAAACACTTATTGTCTCTTTTAAGTGTTATGTAAGAAACAAAATGTACATGCAAATACAGGATAAATGGGGAAGTTAGCCTTCAGTATTATTCTTTGACAGATACCATTTATGGTGGCCAAACTACTTGTTGGCTGTGGAGCTTGGCCATACCCCATACCATCTTGTCCCCAGAGTCATATAACACTTGAAAAATTCAGATGGCCCTCAACCTTTTCGATATAGAAAAGAAAGCATTGATTATTTGGGTTTATGCTGTAGCACCCCAGCACACAAGCTTATGGGTTCCCAGCACTTGGGCACTGCAGCCTCCCCTTCACAAAGGTTCCTGTTGTGTCCCAGGTTGCACTGAAGAGTGCAACCACAACAGCTGCCTTTTAATGGGATACGACTTTTTTTTTGGTATTAGAAGTTACCTGTTTTCTATGCTATAGAAGAAAATATGTTCTGTTTTTGTAGCGGGTGATCTATGACATTTGGGGGCGCATATTTTTAACTGCTAGTTTACTTTAGAAAAATGGCAAGAGTTAACCTGGAGGGCAAATGATCAGAAATACCTATAATCCCAAGAGCTAACACAATTGCTGGGAAATTCTAGACCTCAAATCAGCTCTGCTACAGAATACAATGAATTCCTATTTTTTTTCCCTTCCACAGACTTAGTAGCAAGATTTTACAATGAGAAGAAAGCAATTTGCTTAGCTGACTTGGGATTTCATCTCCTTCCCTTGCATCTCTTAGATTATACACACATCAGCAAGCAAGCCTCAGCTGTGTTCAGTCTCATTCTGACCTCTGTACTAACTTGATTTACTAGTTTTAGTTCTCAAATAGTATATTACGTTATAACTCAAAGGATGTGATTAGAGCTAGCCAGTATTTTAATGATTTATGAGGGGCATCTGGGACTGCATGGGTAGCTTACACATTGTGTCACTGCTATAGGAGGAATCTGCATTGATCATACCAGCATGCTCCAAGACAAGAGCGTGTCAAATTCCTAAAAGCCTGAGTTCACAAACTTGATCTGACAGGTGGCCAAGCTTGCACTGGGACTTACCGTAGTTCTCATGGTGGAAATAAAACAAACCAGCTGGATTGCTTCTAGCCATTGCATTATAAGAGGATTTCCATTCCTTTCTGTTGTTCTATTTCCATCTTGCAGTGCTTAAGAAGGTGTTTATCCTTCCCAGTTTTGTAGCCAGAAACCTGGGCCACAGGAACTTGCAATCAGCTCTCTCTGTGGTTTATCTTTCTGCCAGAAGATACTGGTGCGAAATACAGGCTACTGGAACTAACCTTCCAGACCTCTCCACATCCTGCCATGGCTATCAAATTGCTAGCAAGTCTCAGATCAGAGAGGCTGGGGTGTGAGAAAGATAAAGAAACAATTAGACAGCACAGTTGGTTTAAAGCCATAATGTCACTTCAGTTAATAAGAGATCGTACTATTATTTTTTTTTAAATAACTGTAAAAAAAGGACTTTGCAAGCACAGAAAGATGGGTATCAGGACCACAGTGATAAAAGGGTTTCTTGTCCATGGTTTGATTTTGTGTGTTCTGAATTTTCTTTTGAGAATTGAAGCCAACATCTGCCAAAGCATTCCTAAAACGCCTTGTCCCCACAAGCATGGAAGTCCAAGCTTGATGCTTACTCACCTCCTATTGTAAGCTGCCTTTTGCTCGCAAACGGTGAGTAAAAGCTTTTGACCCACGTTAAACCCATGGACAGCTCTTTACTTAGGTCCAGCTACCCGTGTTTGGCAGCACTCTGCCCCTGGGCTGCCTCCCAGCTCAGACTTGTGGAGAGATGTAGAAAAATCATCAAGCTTAACTTTGCCATCCCCACCTGTGCAGTGGGAACAGCACTGTTCCTCACAGGATCACTGTAATAACAACTATGAAAGGCATTCTAGTGCCCAAGAAACACCAGGGAATCTTGGCTTCCTACCTCCTGCTGTTTCCCATCTTACTTCCTAGCAGGTTACTCAGCCCTCCTGCTATGCCAGCGTAGAGGATAAGTGTCTGCTGTCTCCTGTAAGTTGGGTAGCATAGAGCTGTCTTTGTGGCACTGGTAGAGACCACAGGACAAGAACAAAGAGCAGTGAAACTTCTAATGCCCTCAAACAGAAGAGACACAAGGAAAAAAAAAAGAAAAAGCAGCAATATATTGTTTTTAAGATAGAAGAACATGCCAGAGCTAGTCACAGGGGAGAAGGGCTTTGCATTGTGCCATCCTTTTGGTTAGATCCTTGGGGCAGAAACCATTCATTTGTAATGGGATTCTTTGAATTCTGAAGCCTGATGTTTTCAGTTCTGGGCTGGAGGACACTGCTATACTAGTTATTGTTAACAGCAGCCTCATTCACCTTCAGATGTGGGCTGCTGTTAACTCTCTTGGGCCACAGGACGCTGACCTAAGGGACTGCATTCCAATTGGGGTTTTGTGCAAGGCACAGCGCAGGAAATCCTTGGCCTCTAAACCTTGCCAAAGCAAGAAATAAACACGACTTCAGGTCATTTAGAAGGTGACTTGGGAAGATTAGATGATTCTAGATTAAGAATATGCAACATGGAGTAAATCTGAAGAATAAAACCATGGCTGAGAGACTGGAAACAACACCCAAGTGACACTTTGTCCTTCTTTGAGCAAGCTTGATGCAGCACGCCCAGTAACCTACCTGGCTTTCTCACGTTGTGTTCGGTTGGACATGTGCTGTGCAAATCAACACCCCTTACACAGCAGACTGTATACAAAAAAGTGTAGGACTTGGGTTGTGTGGTAGTCACAGTTTCAGCCCAAACAGCCATGGAGATGGAGCACAGAATGTGCCCGTGCTGCAGCATGAACAGGCTCTATCTCCCACACAGCGACAGTGAGGCTGAAGTGCATCACCACAAAGGTGAGCCTCCAGGCCACCAGGTCTGCGTCAGAGAACAGACTCAGCACATTTTAGGCCATCTGTGAATAAATCCAAGCTTGTACCTCTCCCCAGGGTCATGCTGTACTAACATCATCCAGTAAGGAGAGCAACACACGCTCCCTGCAACTGCAGGCTGCAAATACTGGTAAAGCATTGCTACAAGCCATTAAAAAGCAACTAGGATTTATGTTGTTCAGGGAGGGTGAGGACTTTGGAGTAGTTGTACCAAAAAACCGGTGTCAGCCAGACAACCCAGCTGGTTCTGACTGGCAGCTCCAAGAGGAAATCAAAGTGGCACATGTTGCTCCTGATTTAGAACAACCTGCATCAACTTGCCAGCCTGTCTTTCAGAAATGTTTCATCCTTCACTTTTTCAGTAAGCTTCTGAGAGTGCTTCTAGGAGGAAGAATGGAGCTTACCAATTCAGAGAATACCAGTTTTCACCCCCAACATATTATTGCTGGAGGCAAGAGAGGTACGGTGATGTAACAGTTCTTGAGCCCAGAAGAAGAGCCAGCCTTAATACAGAACAACTAAATTTTAGGTAAGCTTGTCTTCGAGTGCAAGCATAGTGATATCAAGAGCGTTTCATAGCATGTCTAAGAACTGTTTAGTGCTACAATGCTATAGATTGGGACTTTTGTTTTCTCAAGAAGTAGTGAAAAATGTCAGTACTGAATGGAGGAAGGAGTTAGAGACTGTCAGAACTGACAGTGAAGTCTGATGGCTGAAGTCCATTGCAGGAGAGGACACCAGCAATAATATTTGATGTAGGAGCAGTAGCCTGGCTGGGAGCTGGAGAGACTCTCAAATATGGGCATGGTGCTGCAGTCACAAATAGCATGGAGATGTGGTAGATGCATTTTGGACCAGCTGCTGTCTTTGGGTCATATGAAGTGTGTCTGCTGGTCTACCAGATCAGGTTGGGTTAATTCGTGTTAAGGATGCACTTGGCAGCTGAGAGTAGAGGTACCAATGGGCTCCAGAGGGCCTAGTTTTGCAGCTGAACTGTGTTCACAGCCAAAAGCCACATCTTTGCTGGGCCTAGGGCTGGAAGGGAACCGACTTTGCTTGCCAAGAGCCAAGTTCAGGTCCTTAGAGCTCTACAGTTTTCTTGCTCCAGCTGATGACTTCATGAACACCTAGTGCTGGGAGGAACATGGCTCCCTGCACAGCCCTAAACTCCGTGTTTTCCTGCATATGCAGTGACATCATTGCCACCCGAGGGCCCAAACTCTGGTCTTGGCAGGTAAAAGCCTTTTGGGTCACCTTACAGTGGGGTTCTTGCTTTCGATGCATATTTATGTAATGATTGCTGGATGGCTGTAATTAAATGACTGTAAAGCACTGCCTAAAATGCACCAGTAATAAATTCTTAATAGCTGATACTATAACAAGCAGTTACACAAAAAAATATATCGTAACATGCAGATTGTTAACAGTGTCTGGGCCTGTTTAATGCTCAGCTTTAAATAGTTACAATGCACACTATTAAAAGGGCATATAAAATTTGTAACTAGTAAATAAAAAGTCCAATTCAGAAACAAAATACACCCAAGCTTCAGTGGTGAAGAAGCCACAGAAAAGCTCAGGGCGGATAAACTACCTCTTATCTCTGCAATCTTTCTGGTGGTGCTACCTATCAGCCCTGGTTTCTGTAAAGCATACTCCATGTACATTCCTCTGCCTGGTACAGATTCTGTCCATGCTTCTGTCCTGACTCATAAACATGGTTAGGATCCCACTTATATAACAAATACGTGACTAGGTACAGCAACCTGTGGTTTTGCATTTTGTGAGGAAAGGATGGGTCAGGGAAAATTAATTTTGCTGCTCATATTTTTCACTTCTCTTATCCACTCAAAGCTGCTGTGTGAGCAATAACTCTACAGAGCTCGTTTCCCATGGCTAAAGAATGAAATAAACATACATTCAAGACCCAGAATAGTTCGCAAAATCAGCAGATGGCCAGGTTTTGCACACTTGGTACAACATTGCTGCACATCAGAGGATGGCTGTGTCTGTCTATCCAGTGTCAGGAGCTGCACACATGGTTGGTAAATACAAATGTACTAACCAGCTGATGACAAAGGAACATTTTATACTACAGTCACAGAAAAAATCTCAGAGGCCACCCTGCCTTAGGGCTTGCATGCTAATGTACATCCGGAAACAGTCAAGACCATCAGGTCTGAGAACTACAGCCTGGCCCACACACTTGCTATGAAAAAATTAGACATTTTTGAGGCTTCTGAGGCCTGGCAATCCATAACATCAGTGGAAACTGTGGTAAATTCAGCATATTTGAGAACCAGGATGGGTTGATTAATTTCTTCCTTACATTTGAGTAGTGCTTTGTATCAAAAATGTAGCTGCTGATTTCCCTGGATGGCACACAGAGAAAATTTTACTTGGAGGGAGGGGAGACATCACAATTCCTCTAAAGTTAGGACAGAAAATGTTCACCAATACAATGCTGAGAGGAAGAAAAATCAGATGTTTTCACGTTCCTTGTGCTGCTCAAAGCTGTCCAGTACAAAGATTTAGCCTGCTTCTCAATGTAGGCCTTGCGTGGTCTGTGGAAAGCAAGTCCACCTAATGGAGTTTGCCAAGTCCCACCAAATGGGTGCCTTGCCCTAAATGCATAGCTGGGTTACACTTGTGGGTCTGGAAGCCTCCACTAAATTTGGAAGTGCTGTTCAGATTACATCCTCCAGCTGCTGGAGAGATTTTGTTACCAACAGTTGGCTACTCAAATACCTTGTGCCTCCCTAGACACTGCCTCTATCTCAGCTTTCAAGTCCAGCCAGCCCTACCTCAGTCATTGCTGTGTTTGATTCATACCAGCTATATCTCGTAGTGCTCCTAGCAATTGATAAATTATGACTCCAGTGAGACTATTGGGTTAAATGCTAAGGAAGAAAGAATGATGACAGTAATACTTGTCATTTGTGTGGCGATGTAGCAACACAAAACCCTCTCTCAAACATACGTTATCTTGGAGGAACCTTTCCAGGGGATAGGCTTTCTGAGAAATGTTTATGGCTTTTGAATACATGATAGGCATGAACTTGACATGACCTACTTGGCCAAGCGCTGGGCTTCAGCCTAGTCTTTTACCACCACAAATCAGTCTATTCGAAGTATAGTCAGACTGATATCTTCACTGGGATGGCAAGGTTATAGCACATAGGAGCTTGAGAAAATACAGGATGGAGGATACTTTGTTCTCAGGATTTAAAGACTCCTGCAGGCTGCCACTAACGTCATAAGAAAATGGTTATGTTCCACCCATACAGAAAAGCCAACACAGGCCCTGGGATGATTAAAATATTTGACACTTGATTGAAATGAGAGCACTGACATCCTTATATTATATGCAGATCCCTCCTTTATCTTGGCATTGGAAAACGCAAGTTAAAGCAGAGGTTGTGAAGGCTTTCTACTAGATATCCTAGACACAAGAGTTGTTTTTTCCTCCTGACTTACCGCAGCATCATGCTGCAGGATTTTATGCTGCTTCATCTCAGCCTTCATAACATCCTCTCAACTTGTTCTCATATCAATATAATGTCAAATTGTCAATTTACGCTGACTTTCCATTTTGTTGTTTAATTAAATATTGTGGAATTGGAGAAATTGGGAAAAAGGTGGCATATGTTTCCAAGGACTGAGACACCTGTAAAGGTATACCTGTCTCTAAAGGCCCTCTCCTCAGCATGGCACTGAGTAGCACTAACTATGTTACAACTAAAGCTGTAGTCACTGAATTAACTGAAACCCAACCAAAGCATCCACAGTATATGCAGTCCATAGGGGCATGCACTGCTGGGCAGATGAGAGTCCTAAACAGTCAGGAAGGAGATATTGTCTGGGACATCTCACAGGACCACTTTCCTTTCTTCCTGGGATAGCTGATAAATAAGGAACTGTTGACCTGACTGCTCTCATCACCCAACTGCAGCAAAGCCACCAACACACATCAGTCCAGGAGGTGGCTACAGGTGCAGGCAGGGATGGCGGCACAGCCTGTGTCATACTCTGGGTCACTCTGCATCATCAGAATGACCTGCCTGCAATAGGCCTCTTTGATTGAAATCCTCCTGCTAGTTGTGATTAAGGAAATTCTATTGCATAGTACAGATACAATTACAGTTGCAGTACAAACCAATTCAAAATTAATATAAATATAATGGTAAAATTTCTCCTACGTGATTGAATAATTACCATAACACAGCTCCAGTAGAGCAAAGATCAGGAATGTTTCATGCCATCATCATTCAGAAACCAGCATGTTAAAATTGTATTGCTCGTTCATACAACACGCATCTCAGAAACAGATCCACTACAAAAAGTGAGTATAGAGGAATTGAGCTGAGAATCATTAAAAACATATTTTTTAAATGAACAGCCATCACATTATTACATATAATAATTTTCCTTTCACTCTAAATTTTTAATCTATCCATGTTCCTTATAAAACATTACACAAAATTTTAATCATAGCACTGTTTTCCTTAAACATGTGCATTTCAGTAATGACACTTGCATGTATAAATTTAGTGAGTTAAGATGTCAGACTGATGCCAGAACTGAGTAGTCATTTATTCAGAAAAAAAGTGATCTTGTTTTTCTGTCTGTAAATTTTCTATGGGAAGCTATTATTTTTTCAGTGCATTAATTATTCAACATATTAGTTGAATAGTCCTACTGAGGCTTTTCTGCTTTTGAATCATTCACAGCCTGTTAGTTGCAGTTATTTCACATTTGAAATTTGAACTCCAGTCCTTCCTTTTTATTGGACATAGAGTTTACACAAACTGATGCTATTATCCAGTTAAAAAAATGTGACCAGAATGAAGATGAAATTTGTACACAACATCAGCAGTTCACATCTGTGTTTCAACAGGAGTAAATTCCTTAGCTATAATACCATATCCATGTGAGCACAAGCTGAAAGTCATCTTAGGATAATTCTGAAGAAGCAGTCCCATCTTATAAAGACTGTTATTCCACAGCTTTCAATATCCATGTAGCACACAGTACCTCCTTTTGCCCAGCCTATGCAGTTGTGTTCCCTTTTAGAAACAATTCTAACAAAACAGAACAAAACAAAATACTCTTTGAAGGAGCACTTTTCCTTAGGTGCACTATACGTCACAGTTATCTGCCCAGCTCCTGTGAGGCTTATGAAAGCAAGGCTGAAGCAGCCTTCAGTCCTCTGAGGTAATAGGAAAATCAAAGTATTTATACAGTGGAAAGGGCAAGAGAAAGGGATAACAGGCAGTAGTGCATAAGAAAAAACCAAAACAGTTTAAAGCAACTTTACAGGGAGTGAGAAGTGCCCTAGAGTGGTCATTAGCAACACTGCAAGGAATTAGGCACATCAAAAAAGGGGAACATTTGCTGCAGGTATTATGAGGTGGGAAGGACTGGAGGAGGCTGTTATTCTTGAAAGTACTTAATGAACTGGCAGATGGCCCTGTGGTCAGAGCACAGGAAATCCAAGTCCCATTTCTGCTGCAGACCTCCTGTGTGGGATCAGAGACGTGTCCAAGATCACCAGCAGGAGCCAGGCAGAGCTGGCACAGGGGACACTGGGGTGGCCAGTGTCAAAGCAGCAATCCAAATCAATGGGAAATGCCTATTCCAGTAGGGAATTCCTCCATGCCTCCTCTTGCATAAAGCCATCCAAAATGGGCAAGAACATCTGCTTTTGTTTTCACAGTAAAAGCTGACACTGGAGGAGATAGGCACATTTGGGAGGGGAGCACATTCCACAGTGGAGCTCTTTGTAATGCTCTTGAAACAATACAAGACCATTCTGGGAACATCACTTGGTGAAAACTTACTGTATCCAAGAGGCCAAAGCTGCCATGGAGGTGGCAGAAGGAGATCTACTGAAATGACAGAGGGCTCTTCCAGGGCAACTGGGTGGCAAGGCAGATCACCCCACGAGCATGGCAGAAGGGTGACTTGTAGGGATCATCCTGTGGTCTGACACTTCCCTCCTTTTTTTCTATGGATATTTCAGGGAACTAATTTCTTCATTTGCCCTTCAGCAAAGCACTGTATTAATGTGAAGGTGCAATGAGCTCCCACAGCAGGCCAACCTTCAGATCCTCTTGCTTGGTCTTTTTGCATACAAAATAAAATTACACCAAAATGTTAACTTAGGGCTAGAGAAAACACCTGGATGGGAAACTAGGAGAACATTTCACCACAGCTGGTGTTTGAAAAGAAATGGTCGATGAAGGTGCTTGAACTTAAATACAACCTATTTGTTAACGATAGATATGTTCAGCAGAAAGATGCAAGATTTCAGGTTTGCTGTCCTGGACTGTTCTACCCCAAACCACTTGTCAAATAATTTATGTAGAAGACATGCTTCAGGCAGTGCCAGAGCAAGACTTTGACTCACTGACTACAACTTCACCCATGTTCTAGGCGCTTCTGTTTTAAGGCTCATGGGTTGACAGACTTCCTACTATCTCTGTATGCAGATGTTTGGCTCATTTTTAGAACGTAGAAAAAAAGTTTAATATTTTCTTAGAACAGAACTCTGGGAAAAATATGATCTCTATTCCCCTCTTAAAAAATCCTCCCAACAGTTCAAATCTACAGCTAACACTGTAGAGGAACCACTATTTCAAAAGAGTAATTCCAGAGATAAAGTGATGCCTAAAAAAAATTGTTTCTCCTTGTAACTGAAGTACTTGCTTCAAGATTAAAAATGAGATAGTTCTTGGAGGGAGCAGAGAGGAGAGGAATGCAAAATAAAAAACTTACTAAAAAAATTAGTCAATGCTCACATAAATGACAGCTGGAATCACTGTAACTCATCCAGATTTTTCTAACATGAACACTTGTCTTGACAACCAGTATGGCCAGTAAATACCATTGGAAAGAACCAAACTACTCCTCACAGAGTTTTCCCCATTGAAGTTGACAACTAATAGCTAACCTGTGAATAAGATTTTGCATGGCTGATTCTGCTCAGTCCAGATCAGTTTGTTGAGCAAATTGGAAGACAAATCAGATTAAGTATGTATAAGGAAGCCCTAGTTACCTGGTTAAAGGAAAACCTCAGTATACCAATACCTTGTTTCTACATCCTTTGGGTAGATATATTTACACAAGACATTTTCCATAGAATTACCTCTTTCCATGTGAAAGCGGTAGTTTTGTGCTGGCATATCAAGGGCTGGGCTTTTTCACTGCACTAATAATAGCGTCTAGAATTCCAGACAGTAGTAGGAACTTCCCCATTTCCTATGAAGAAAATAGTATTTAAAAATACAATGAAGTTTTAATCAACTGTTCAACAAGGTGAGAGGAAGAAAGGGGGCCATCAGAAATATCTCTGGCTGGTGGTGAATGTCTGCTCTCCGCTTTCAGGATGGCCTGGGACTCCTTGTGCAGCCAGGACTTACGGCGGCCCAGGATAAGAAGTGCCTCAAGCCGGATGCCTGGCAGTGGGAGCAGCTCTGGGACACCATCCCTGGAGGAGCTGCGGCGCCTGCTCTGCACACGCTCACATCCCACGGGGCACGTGGATGAAGTCTGGCCAAACCTTTATGTGGGAGACCTGTAAGAGACAGGAAGGGCTGAAGGTTATTGCAACTCTTCCCCCAAATCTTACACTCTTTATTTAAAAAAAGAGAGCTAGGCACTAATTTGGGGACCTCTCACAACAGGTCTAAGTGTTGAAAAAGACTGAACTGTGCATAGGATGCTGTAACATAGAGAAAATGCATCCTAACTAATAAAAAGAATATCCCCCCTCCTGGTTTCTCCTCCTCCGTTAGAGCAGGAGTCACACACTGCAACAGCCCACTGGAGCTGTGGCATTGGTACTTCAGGCAGTCATGCCAGAGCTGGGTAAAACAGGATCAAGCTCATTTTCTCCTTACTTTGCCAGATGGCATAAGTCCCCTGAACTAATGACTACTCAGTAGAGATGACTTGGTGAGAAAGCCCTTGAAAAATCAGCAAACCCTTAGCTTGTGCAGAAATATCTCCACCACTGCCTTTCATCAGTTGAGAACCATCTAAACATATGTTTGGGAAAAAAACCCGAGGGAAATCTAAGAGTTAGTTTCTTAACAGGCCACTTCTATCTCAAAGCATTCTGATGGACACTTTGGACCTGATCAGCCTGTCAAAAAAATAGCTACTACCGCTTCCTGCAGTTGTAGCAGACTCACCATCAGCAGCATGTTCTTCCCTGTGTTGCAATGCAGCAGGCAAATATAATTCCCCATCTTTCTTCCAGGTACGTTGCTCGTGACAAGGCACAGCTGAGCCGCATGGGCATCTCCCATGTTGTGAATGCCGCTGCCGGGAGATTTCGCATCAACACTGGGCCCAAGTTCTACAACGACTTGCCTGTGGATTACTATGGAATAGAAGCAGAGGACAACCCAAACTTTGATCTCAGCATTCACTTCTATCCAGTTGCTCAGTACATCCGAGCAGCACTGAATTCCCCAAGAGGTAACTAGACAATCTGTGTATGTTGCATATCTTCTGCATAGCAGAGAGGCAGGGCAAGTTATCAAATATTATTTGACATAAACCAAGCACCTGCATGTGAGTAAGAATGGAGATACCCAAACCAGGTAGCATCCCACCTGCCTCTTGAACTCTTGCAGTGAGTGGGAGTTCTCCTGTTTCCTTGAAACAGGGAAGGATGCACTGAACAGGCTTTTAAAGGAGTTCTCCCTACACCTAGTGTTATCCATCAGCAAAAGACAAAATAGCAAGTGTCCTTTACCACCTACAAGGACACACTGACCTGGAAGGAGGCACAATACTTGATCTTTTCAAATTAGCGATGGGATGTAAAATTAAAGACAAGGGCAAGCATCATATTTGAGTAAGAAGATTCAACTATAATGCTACAATCTATGCAAGTCCTACAAACACAGATAGGAAAGAATTTGCTAGAAAGCAGTTCTGTAGAAAGGAGCTTAAGCAACACCACCAGCCAGGTATAATGTCATGCTGTTGCTAGAAATAGCATAACCTTGAAATAGGAAGACAACCCACAAAATCCTGAGATTTGCTAAATACATGCCAGGTACAACACCAGAGGTTTGGGGCTAGTTGGGGGTCATTACTACTAAGGGCAAGCCTTCACAAAAGCAAGTCATCACTGTGCCACAAAACTGTACAGATACTACTCAAAAGTAAGTGATTTATTAAGAGAACAGTTACACACTCAGCGAACTGTTTTGTTTGCATCATGGTGAGCTTTAATTGCAATCAGGGTCCTAAAGTACTAACTACCTAGCTTAATTGTATGCATTAATAGATCTGACCCACACCGTACTAGCCAGGAAGGGGAGGCACAGTAACTGCGAACAGTGTACCTTCATGCTAGGTACCTGTGCATTTCCTGCTCTTTGGAGAACTTGTTCTGTTCTGTTAGGAAATACTTGCTTTTGTGCAATTTAGGGCTGCATTTGGGGAATTTGGATTTTCACCCATTTCTATTACAGCATATGCTTTTTGCAATTGCAGTCATTGTTGGCAGTGCTCCAGAGAAAGGTAAGATCCAAAATCTATGCACGTGTGTGTAAAAGCAATGTTCCAAATCAATTGACAAAAGACAGAAAACAACAGATGAATTGTGGAAGCCACAATAGCAAACAAAACTAGTGCTTTGCAAAATGCACACTGAAATACTAAGTTATGAATGCAGAACAAGTTACAGCTCAAGGCATATTTATCCCTGCTCCCATGCTTTTAATATTGCTTTACTGAACTCCATATGGAAGCAGAGTTCTGGGAATGGAGACAAGGTGAAATTTAATCATACGCTGTCCAGCTGTTGCTGACATTCATCATTTTGAGCAAAGCGCAACAGTTTAGAAAATATATAAACAAGATGTTCTGGAAGCATAATTTCCTGAGGTACAGAAATTTAGCAGCTAAATACCCATGACCTGTGCAGGGATGAGACACGGAGGGGATTGTTACTCACATTATTTAGAAGAAGAAAAAAAAGTAGTGTTTATTATAAGCAGTGAAGTTGAACAACAAAAAAAAAATATACCAGGTGACAAGAGGCCTGTCCATATTAAATACAGGATGTAACGAGGTACTAGTCTTTGGTTGAGAAGTCATTTAAGACTGCTGCTTAACTATTACAAGGAAATTCAACATTTTTTTTTCTTTAACGAAAACACATTATCCTTTTAACCTGAGAGGATAAGTCAAAGTTAAGATTGTATGAGGCACAAACATATTTAAAACTATGAATCAAGTACTCATTAGAATTAGGTAAGAACTGTTACTTCCATTACGCTTGGAAAAAAATTCTGATGCTTTACACCACAAGTCCAGAAAACAGTATAGACAGGTTTATTCCAGATTTCTGTCTTAGCTGAACAGAATATTATCTTTGGTGATGTAAGGAGTTTGTTTTTAAGGCAGTTTCTTAAAACTCAGGTGCCAGAGTATGAGCAAAAGGAAGCAGAGGGGTGTGCACTCACTCCTAACTGGGAGCTGTTCCTGTCAGTGGTCTATGGCTGCATCACACCCTGACTTCCTTCATCATCTTTGTTGCAGAAATTAGGAAATACATGCACTACTTTTGCAGCCATGTCATATAAGCATTATTTTATGATCCCTACTTCCTTGGCTGCCTTTCCTTCAGCACAGCCCGGCTGTTTCTTTGCCCATGTAACAGAGCTGTTTGGGAAGGCTCAGACAAGAGTGAGCAGATGCACAATCTGTCCCCTTCCCTACAAGGGAAAACATGGAGTTGGGAAAGTACTGGCCTTCTCCCTAATGCTCAAGCTCAAAGGACAACACCTTGAATATCAATCTTGACCCTTGGCATGGCCACCTGTGCAGTTTGCATTTCTCTGGAGTGCAGCTAAACCTAAAGTCAATCAGCAGGGTTTTGTAAAGTCTAACAGAAGGGGGAAGGAAAGAGAACTTGATGAAACATGACGTCATGAAAACTATTAAACTAATACTGTGCTGAGAGAAAGATTCCCAAGTAGAGAGCTTTGCCTTTTATTGACCTCTGAACTTGTTTAAAACAGGCAGGTCAAAATCACCCATTAAAATCTTGAAATGGCAGACTCTCTCAAAGGCATTTCCCTTCCTCTGCTTCAGTGGAGCAAATGAAAAGCTAGGCTCCCTCTCCTGTCACCTTCTTATTGGTGGGAGTTATGAAAGCTGCTTAACTTTGGAGAAGAGGGTCCTCTTGCTTGACTCCACCATAGCTGCATTACATACATCAGTCTGACCTCCCACTCTGCAGCAGATGACAGCTCTTACCTGCTCTGAAGGCGTGGGAAGAGGGGACATGCCACTATTTAAAGCTCTCCGTAGGTTTCATGCTATTTTCAGCTGTGACAAGACAGATACTGGATTAATCAAGAAATAGACAGTGGATTCTGCACCTGGCTAAAACCTAACAGGAGATGACAAAATAGTGAAACAAGCCCCTAGGGCCCATTAGCCCAGCTGAGCTCTCCTGCTGAGCAGAATACTTCTACTGGATCCAATGGAGTGAGGGCAGCTGGGACATTCACTGTGGGTAACAGATCTGGAGCCTCATCTTAAGCCAAATTGAATCCATCCTGCAAGAAAGCAAGGGCTAGTTTAGGACATTTAGCTCATTTAATGATGATTAGCAAAAGGACAATAAGTTATTATGCATTTTAATGACTGATTTTGTTCGACAACATTGAATTTCCCAACTTGAATTTGGCCAACAAAGTTGAATGTGCAAACTTTATCCCTAGTGCAAACCTTTTGATGTTAGTAGAGTTACAGCAGGCATGAGCTGGATAGAATATCCATAATCCGCTGTTAAAAACCAAGCGTTATTGTTCTGCACAAATCCCAGACAGATGACAGTTATTGTCTGCCTCTGCAAAAAGTAGCTTGAGATGTGTGGTGCAAAATTTCAAATAAGGATTGCAAGATTTAATAATGCCAGAAGCTAAGTGCCCCTACTTCTCCTCAGTCAATCCCATTATTCATAAGGGATCCTGTTTCATGCTCAGAGAGAAGGTTGCAACATGGTCCTCTAATGTGGGACCAGTCCAGCTTCTCTTTGCACTGTATGTTAAACCAAATGGGGGTGGGGAAGGCAGAGTTGGAAGATGGCAGCTCACGGCACAGATTGCGTGGTACAGGAGATGTGGTTATAACCTCCTTGCCTGCCACACGACAGGGGAACACACAACTGCCTCTGTGAACGCTGCTCTCCGTGGCTGTGGTCCCGCAGCCACCCAGGAATCCGAGCCTGAGTGCTGGCACATCTCAGCTGCATCCCGCGAGGGGCTGATGGAATGGCTGGAATGGCCCACTGCAGTTAGCCCATGGAGCAGACATGCTCCAGGCGCTGGTCACATGCAGGATGTCACTAGGGGTTCAGAGTGTCGCTTCACCCATTTGCAGCCACTGCTAAGAGACGTGGGTCTGACCCTGTAAACAGAACCAAATAGCAACACAGCTTTTGTTTCCTTACTCAAGTTTAACATTCAATTTGTTTGCTAAAAATAATCACACAGTAAATTCAAATCTGCTTTCATTAGAGCAATTCTACGTTAATTAAATCATTTCACATGACTGATTTATCTGCAACAAACAAGTCATTTTATTGTCAGTGTACCAGCATTTATCATAGCCTGTGTTTCACTATGCACAGAGGTTAACAATGTGGAATACATATTGCTCTTGTAAAAGAGATAATATACCTACTTCCTCATGGGAACAAGTGATTAGAGAACCATGCAGATTAGGACCAAGGTCAATACTTGGGGCTTGTCCAGGTTTTTGCTGAGACACCTTCTAAAGCTGTTTGCTGATACAGGAGGACTCCTCCGAAGTGCAGATAAGCTAGAGAAACAGGGAAGAAAATACAGTGTATTCTTTCTGGACACCATCTCCTCTCAGACACAGACACAAAACAATAGAGAGCCAGCCTGTACAAGCAGGAGCCTGGCATTTGTTCTGCTTTCTGTGCCTCCAACAAAAACATGACAGGCAGTATTTAACAGCAGCATCTATACCTGTGCTCAGCTTGGTCTTTCATTCAAGACTGCTGGTGGGGCAGAGCATTTTCCAAGGCAGAAGTCTTCATACAGGTGGGGTGGGGAAAAGAAGGACTCGAACAATTTTACAGAAATTAGATTCAGAACATCAAGTCTCCTGTCCCCCATCCAGTTTATGCCCAAACTTTGAGTTAATTTCAAAATATATAGTGATGCAAAATCAAATCTAACATCAAGGCCATATCTTTCTGTTCTTCTCTTGTTTGTTTTTCTCCCTTATGAGGCAGTTCAAACCAAAAATTCTTTTTCTTTTAGTTGGAGAGTGCTCTTAGCTCAGAAGCTTTCAGCCAAAGAAAAAAAAAAGACCAAAAAAGAGTGTTTCTGATTCCAAGAAAGTTTTTCAGAACATTTTGTTCCTTGGCTTCTGTTATTTGGGGTGCACATTTGGGTGAATGTCTGGATTTCCTATCCCTGCCACCACATTGCAGTTAGGCCTTCTGCAAACTACTGAAGCAAAGATTTTCCAAAAATCTTTTGGCCTAGCCCTATTTGCAGTATTTTTCAAAATGAAATTGTGCTCCTGATTCCTTTATGCTCCTCTGAAAATCTCAGACCTGGGTTATTTGGATCCCAAGTGCCTCCTCTGGGGAAGATAATATAGCATACATACCTTACAAAGTTGGTGGGAAGGGTAATGGAAGTGCAGCACATTGAAAAAGAAGTCTGATGGAAATTCAAATTAGCATTATCTTTTAGCAGGGGTGCAAAACATTTCTCCATATGCCCATAAAAAGCAGGACTTCACTTCCAAGAGTTTTCATGAAGTTAATGGAATTGACAGATAGATGCAATTTAACTTGAATAAGGGCATCAATATCTCAGTAAATTCTATGAAACTGTATCTGAATGAGAAAACAGAAATAGAAATTCTGCAAAACTGGCCTTACATTGGAAAACCTCTTCCTTCCCCCAAAGGTTTTGATGCCCAGTCCAAGTCTGCTGTCAGCAGAGCTGTTTTTGCCACTTCCTTGGAGACTATATTTGTCCCTTTATTTCTACTGAAGACATGTCTATCTTTAGGACTGCGCTCGGATTTCTCATGCCGGGATAATGAGAGGTGGCTGTGTCACATACATTGTGGAATTCAACACTTCTCTCAACCTGCTGGCCAGAGCAGGTTTTCACAACACATGCTCACCCTCTCCGAGCATGTGGCTATGCCATCATCATTAGTCAGAACTAGAATGGTTGCTAAATAAATACTCTGTCATAAACAAAACGGGATTTAAGATTAAAAGCTGTGCACAAAGTACACAGAATTAACACCTGGGGATATGGGGGCAGTCAGTCTGAGGTTTTTGTCTGGATCTAGGCTCATCATCCAACAAGGGTATTTTTATCTTGCTCCCTAGTAATAGAGAGATTAAGATGCTGTAAGCACAAACAAAACAAGGAACTAGCCCTAAAAAGCTGTCCATTCTTTCTACCCCCCCTTACATTTTGCAGAGGAGCAGCATCTGAGATAGCTTATTCCATCTCCAAAGGAAAAAAGCAACATGGGATTGTCGTCGCTGATTTTTCCTCTTTTCTGGATATAAATTGTATTGCCACTAAATTGCATTTGTACAGCTATACAATGAGTGAACAAGAGACCACAAATGTGACGGTCTAAAAAAAAAAAATCAAAAAAGGTAGAAACTACTTTATTTCAAACTTGTGAAGATTTCCAGTGAAGAACTCTTTGGAAATTTTCATGCTAAAGAGACATTTTCTTCAGCTGCCTTAATGGGAAACAGCTGTCCATTAAGTGGTCAGAAGTTCATACCTGCTTCTAATCACTTGTTACTCTAATAATGCTGAGTTGCTGGGGTAGGCTGTAGAAATAAAAATGCATAAGTGAGCTGGTGCAAATGCCATATACACACCGCTGTTCTTAGTGGTAACACCCATTTTCTTCACACACTTCCAGAAAAGCCTGGGCAGCAGTCAGCACCCTCAGAAAGCATTACTGCCCTAAGCAAAGAAGAAAAAAGAGCTTGTGGAAAACCAGGAGTGTTGCTGTAACAGCAGTGAGCAATCCTGAGCATTACACTTCTGAAATCGCAAGTTTCCAAGCCCTCTGGTAGTAAGTAACCTGCCAAGGCTGCTTCCCACAGCATGGCCTTCAAGCGTGAGCTCTTCAAACTTTGCCAGCAAGTACCTTGCTCCCAAAACCACACATGAGCAAGCAGGGACACAACGGATGGCAGGTTGGGCAGGAGGGATAAGGGCGTGCTGTCAGGCTGACAGCTAGGCTCAAACAAGTGACCATGGATCCGAGAATACAAGTATGAATTTTCTATCCGCAGCCAGTAAAAACCTCATGTTCCCCAACCAGGGGAACTGCATCGGGGCTGCTCTGCAGGGCTGCACACACCTGCTTGTCCATCCCCAGTACCAGCCTCCATCTCTGCTCCAGCACAGTAACCCCCACCATGAGGCCCGCTGGCATAATTGCAAATCTCTCTCCTTTTTCCAGGCAAAGTACTGGTTCACTGTGCAATGGGAATCAGTCGGTCTGCAACTCTTGTCCTCGCTTTCTTAATGATCTGTGAAGGTATGTCCCTAACCACCGCAATTCAGACTGTGCGCTCCCACAGAGGGATCTGCCCCAACTCCGGCTTCCTCCAGCAGCTTCGGGAGCTGGACCTCCAGTTAGGAAAGGGCGCAGGCAGAGGAGCAGAGGCCTGCTAGTGCCAAGAAGGTGTGTCTCCTGGCACCAGCCCAAGAGATGCTGTCTTCACTGAAGAGTGCAAGGATGCTGTCAGGACTGCTCTGTAGTTGCACGGAGAAACTCTGGGGAAAGGCTGAGCGTGAGCAAACTGTTAGGAGCTGTTAGGCATGTATTTTTTGCATAAGCCCACTAATTGGAAAGAAAATGAAATAAAGAAGGATTCAAACTGGCAGTTTTGCTCACCTGGACCTGTTTATTTAACTACCTGTTGGGCAGGGCATAGGGAGCAGTTGGATTTTCCTGTAGAATTAAAAGGCAGCGCAGTCAACTTGAAAAAATACTTTTTACTTGCTTATAATTACATTTATTTGGCAAGAGGGAAAATTACTAAACTAGTAAAAATAAAAAGAAAGCATGAGGCTTTTAAGCAAATCTTTTTAACATTTCACATCCAGCTGGCTTAGGGTGAGACTGCAGGTTTTGCAAGCTGACATGGTCCTTTGGTCTGACATGGTGACACTAGTCAAGATCCAATTCAGACCTTGGGCTCCCTCTTACAAGCCACGGAGGCTCTTCCTTCAACAGTCCTTTTTGCTTCAAATCTATGGCAAATACTCTGAACTTAAGGACCATGAAATCCTCAGGAGCCAATTCTGGAGCTCTCAAGCAGACGCTGCACATTGAGGCCCAGCTGCTGACAGCCTCTCTGCTGGTCAGAGGGAGGAAGGTGTCCCCTTGCACACATGGAGCAAGGAGCATGCCCAGGGCACACTGCCTGCTGGCACACTGCAGGGCAGTGCAGTGCCAGACAGAAATGTCCTCCTCTTAGCTTGCAACCCAACGCTTGAAATCACATTCCCCAAATTTCCCCGTTTTAATGGAAAGTCAGAACCCAGTGTCGTCATGTCAGAGCAAAAATGAGCAATGCCTCTAACAAATCCAAAGCAGCAGCTCTGCATTTCAATTACTCTTTTACGCCCAATTGGCCACATTTAATCTTGTGAAGAACTCGAAGCAGATATTTGCTTCAGTGCAATTACAGCCACATACAGAACATTGGCAAATGCAAACAATATAGAATTTCCACTTGACGGCAGATTAATTTGGTGTGATGTTTTCCCTCGAGAAGTCTTAAAAGCTCTCAGTTCTGAAAGTACCCTGCAGTTTGTATTTATAGCACCATGGATGTTGAATAGAAAGAGGCAAGCATATACTTCTTCTGAACTGAAGTTTCTTTTACCTCCATACATTAAAAATATTAACTGAGCATAGCACACCTTCACTGCATTTCTCATATGCAATATGGAAACATGATTTCCCTGCAGAGTCTATAGAGGAATTCAGGTGGTGTTTCCACTTTCATAAACATATTAAGTAAAGCATAGCAATGCTACAGACTAATTTCCTCTCAGAGAACAGAGGCACAGGTCTTCCCCCCAGAAAGGGTCCCATCCTTTGAGACTGGAGTAAGCAGTCAGAAGCGAGGTCATAGCTAATGATGGAAAAAATCAGTGAGGTTATAGTTTTCACAGGCCTCTTATTGCCTGCCACAGCAAGGAGATTTGATTTCAGTGAGCATGGTGACTGAACCACTCCTGGTACTTGGGTCTTTTCCACCTTGGTCTGTCTGGGGATTCTTTTTTATTGCAGACCATGCTGAAGCTGTTTTGTGAGTGGTATTTTCAGTTGCCTTACTAACCACTCCCTTCAAGCCTCTGTAACTCGGCCCATGCCAAGCACTATATTAAAGCACAAGGGGTGTATGAAACACAGCAGTCCAAAATCTCTGTGCATTGAGCCCATCAGGACAGGTCATAATTTCCAGTGAATTGCACATCTGGAAACATATGTGGTTGCAGGGCAGAATTTAAAGTGAACAACTTGTGAGATTGACTGAGCCTGAAGCTACCCCAGCTGAGGGCTGTTGGCCATTGTGTGACTATTTTAGCCAGCCAGGGCAGGCCATGGATTTCCCTGCCATCCATGACTTGCAGCTGGGATCAATAAATCTGTCTGGAGCTGCAGCCTGCCAGGTAAGCTAGGGCACTGGCAGAGCAGGGCTTCTGGCTCTTGTCACCATTACAGGTGGATAGTAGGAGCTTCCTCTTCAACATGGGAAAAAACCCAACTAAACAATAAAAAACGAGAGGTCAAAAACACTAACCCAAAGAGAATAAAGTAAATATCCAATCCCTGGACAAAAAAAATCCCTTTCTAGAAGCGCCTGAGCTAGTTTGAGTACTTTGAATCGCTGTGAAGTTCAGACAGTGAGAGGCAGGTCCCCCATCTCCTTCCAGCTTCTCCACCCTTCAGGAGACAATGCTCCTGAGCCCACCACTAGCTTCCCTCTCTGTGAGGGCTGCAGCACAATGGAGGTGGCCTGGCAGGGGCACAGGGGCAGGCTTCGTATTGATGACAATTAAGTCCTAACCTCTGACTCATGTCCTGCGCACTGAAGCTTATTACCTCTATGCTTAGTTAAACAAAAGCCTCTTAAAATTGCAGCTGAAATCCAGCCAGAGTGAAAGCAATATTGGGAGTGGTTCTAGGTATATCTTGTGGTATAATTTCAAGATCCAGAGTTGTAAGCCACCGGCTCAGCCTGAGAAACAAGGAATAACTTCCTTCCCCCACAGCCACTCTTACTAACACAAGGTGTTTAGTCCTGGCTGCAGCTGTCCCTTTCAGTGCTGCCGAGTCAGGTGAAAGAAGCCCCACTCAGCTCTGCAGGTTTGCTGCCTCTGTGGCACTTCCCAGTGCCCTAGTTAAACATTTCCTGCCCAAGCCAAATCAGTTGAGGCCACAGGCAGGGTGGAAGCAATCGGAACAGCAGAGATGTTAATGGGCAGAGTGGCAGTGACACCACTACCATTTCCATGAACACCCCTAGGCAGTGCAGAGCAAATGTTGAGATTTATTTATGGATACCTGTCCATTCTGTCCTTTTGAAGGAGAAACCTTGAGCACTGTGCTGGAGCTGGTGTATCTCCCTCGCAAAAACCCTGCCAGGAGGGATGGGTGCCTTAGCCCCTTTTTGCAGACAAAACACCTGAAGTTTGCCTGAGCTGCAGCAGGATGTTTGGAGAAAAGCACAACAGGATTGCTTTTCAACCTCCAGAAAGTAAGAGAGGAGTTTTCTCACATGAGATATCTTGCCTTCGTCAGCTTTTCCTCTCAGACTTTCAGCAGTGATACAGAGAATATTGCCATGGGCATGTCTGCACTGTGTTATTTATCCTTTGGATTTGCACTTAGGGTTTTATTTGTAAAAGGAAAATGAGGCCATAAATCTGCTGTACAAGGAGCCAAGGGAAGAGAGGACAGAAATTTTCAACAACTTTCATGCGAATAGATGGTGCCAAGGACAGGTTTCCCATGGAAAGAAATGCCAGCCATGATATTGTCCAGGTACTCACCATGTGTAGTGGCAACAGCTAAGACTGTCAGCCTTTTTCTCGCAGGTGCATTGATTCATTCTTCCTTGCACAGGTAGCTTTGGAGTTGCTGCAGCAAGGATGGCTCTCCTATGGGAACATCTTCATCCATAGTTTTTGCTTCCAGCACACACAGGACCGCTCCTCGGGTACAGCACCCTAAATAACCCCCCATGCCTGTAAACAAGGGTGGAAGGAAGCAGTCTCGGAGCAGACCCCAGTTCTGCATTACACTGCCCTGTTCTAAGTTAGCCCATGGCTCCGATTCCGCTTTAACCTTGGCACTGCCCGCCACGCCCAGGCGACATTCTCCTGGATAGCCCTGATGCCTAGACTAGATCTGCCCAGCTCCTGCCAGCCCCACCAGAATTGCAAAGCACTGTCAAGCCCACTTGCCAGACTCGATCCTCCTCCCATTGTCTTTTGTCCTGTATTTTTCTGATAACAGGGCTATGTGTTACTGTGGAAAGGGGCTTCAAAACAGCTTGTGCTTTGCAAATTTACTTCATAGTCTAAGGTTCAAACAGTATGTGCAGCTCCTGAAGCCAAGTCAAACAGGAATCTAGGGCCTGTGGGACTTTCAACATTTAAGTTTTCTTTAGGCTACAATTATTTTGCTTAGAAACTAGACCCTTGATCTGTTGCAGGAGGCTGCAGTTTAATAAAGTCAAACAGTTTGCTCTTTGCAATGTACTATTTGCAGTACAAGTGTCATTAAGTTACACTGCTCCCCCTCACCACTGCCTCCTGGAACCTCAACTGTTTATATACAGAAAGCACTCTCAGGAAGCACTCCTAAAAATACCCAGCAATGTTAGCTGAGGATCTGGCTCTGTCTCTCCTCCGCCTGCTTCTGCCTCCATAACATCCTTCCATCATCTTGATGCTCAACAATCCCAGCTGTTCAAGCAAACTTTTCCTTGTCTCATTCTCTAAAAAATTGTCCTTTTCCTTCCTCCTCTGCCAGTAGCCATTCTCCACCCCACCACAGAGCAGCTTCTGTGATGTTACCGTGTTGTGAATATCTAGAGTTTTCTCATTTGATTACTAAATTAAAGTGAAGCTCTTGACAACTTCCCCAGATCCTTGAGCTCTGCTCACTTTTCAGACAATAAGGTGGCAGGAAGTCAGGGTAATAATAGTACCTGAAAAAGAATGACATCTTTTACTGTACTTTGTGAAGGGGCATCCGAATACTGCAAAACAAGATGCAGTATTCTCCACAGATTAACTTTTGAAACCACTCTCTGGGAAGTTACTCTGAAGACAAAGGCATCTCCCAATGGAAATACCATTGCAAATAAAAATATTTTCACAACGGTACAAAGAGAAAATCTGCAGAGCAAGTCCAGCCAGCTGATAAAAACATCAGTCCTTAAACATCAAATTCAAAAGCAAGACTGGGATTCAGCTCACACTTCTGATCTGTCTGTTGCTCAAGATGTGGGCAGAGCCTCCCCTCACACAAAATGTTACTTGTCAAGAAATAGGGTCCCCTAGTTGCTGCAGACAGGTCCTGCTTGTTGCCAGTCATCTTCATGACCACAAGGATCTTCCAGCACATTAAGTGGACATCCAGCACAGACCAAGCTCATAGCAGCATAAAGGATCTTTGATGCTCCTGTCTGTCCACACATCAGCCATTGAGTTGAATGTTTCTCTTCTGTAGGTGTTCAGCAGACAGATGCTAAAAATGAAAGTTCAATAATTCTGCTGTTGTGGTAGACAAGATCTACTCGTGTGGTTATTCTCAGTGTAAAACACTTCTGACAGTTGCTGTTCTACAAACCCCTTTCTATGAAAACAAAGCATCTAATTCCTCTTAACTCAATAACAATTATAATTCATCAATTCATCTAATATTAAATATAAAAAATGAAATATTCACAAACATTTATAACCAAAATGATCCATCAAAGCCCTTAAGATTGCTTTTGGAAGATCAACAGCTCTTCAACAAAAATTCCCAAGAAGCACAGAACTGTAAGAAGTGAGACACTGAAAATTTTTGCACCAACATCATTTAGGTTGCTTTCAATGAATAAATAAATAAATCAGTTCTTTACAAAAACCCCACCCACCACTGGAAAACCATCAGCCAGTGAAGAGTAAGCAAGGAATTATTTGCTCAGCTCTGGCGACAATTGGCTGTTACTAGAGTTATTCTGACACATTGTTTTCAAGAACATCTGTTTCCACTCCAACTCCTTTAACTTTCAGATGTGAAAAACAAAAGCTCATTTTCAAGCCATGTCTCCCATCTTCAGTTGGCAACAGTTGCATGATTATGAAGTTTTTGGTGTGCTGGATGATCTGTTTGTCAGTTTATATTTCCCTATCATATCTATTTTTAGCTATTCATTAGTATAACTTGGAGCCTCTCCTATAAATCTTAAACATTTATAGCACATCTCGACAATTCATCAAATGGAGCCAACCTCCAAGGAAAGGAAACCCAAACCACTTCCCCTGCTCAGCTGAATGAGATTCAGATCCTTGTCTTTTAAACTTGAAACTCAACATTTTCCCATCTGCTCTTTATACACAACAGCCTTTTTGCTCTGCACCAGTATTTTATTCTCCATTCATAACTTTTTACTTCCCTCCAGAGGTTTCCTGATGCTTTTAGTCTGCTGGACTCATAGAAGACTTGGATTTTGGAGGGTTTCTCCCCCCACACTCCATTAAAGGGGAAAAATAGTCATTCAGCAATGAATGGCCACTTTTCATTGCTCATTCACAAGAGAGACACAGCAGGATCCCAGGGCTGGACTCAAAGACAATTTTCTTTGCTATTCTCACTAGAGGGAAAAACATTTTATCAGAGACTATTCAAACTAAGAATATTTGGAAAATTAAATTTACTTTTTGTTCTATTCATTGACTTGCATTTCCAATCCTCCGTGTGTGTATGGGTAACTATCAAAAAGCTGCACATGGCTATGGCCATGCTTGGAGGTACCAGTACATGTGACTTGGCCAGGTCACCCATGCAGAGAACATTTCTAAAGGGTTCAATCTATAATGGCCAACAAGAAGATGATTTTAAGAAATAATAACCAGAAGATGTTCCCTAGCCAAGAGTTTTGCAGAAGGAAAATCTACACTGGTGAAGAACCAGCTGCTTCAGCCAGGCAGCACTTGGCTGCAGGGAGAGGCTGCGCCCCAGCTCCTAGATGCTGGGACCAAATATGGTCACAGGCCAGGGGAGACTGCTCTCCTCCTCCTCAGCTGTCCTAGGGAAGTCTCAGCCTTGCACGGCCTGCACAGGTGAAGGCTAAGCAACACATTTCTCAGATGCAACTGTTAATTGTCTGCATGTAATTAGCTGATACCTGACTAGAATACACAACTGATTAAAAATCAGTAACCATCTTTTTCATTTCCTACATATTTGAATTAATCAAAGGAGACATAATATAACAAGAAATGAAAACTGTACCAAGGAAAACAGCTCTGGCATGCGTGTTAGTGTCAGAGTGCTTTTAATTTAAACAGCTCATCTGATCAGGAGGATGTGGCTCTTCAGGGAGGTAGAGAGTGCTTGGGAGAAGGCAGTAACACAAAGGACTGTGTTACTAAAAAAAAGATTTTTACAGCCAAAATTGTTTTCTATCAATTCTCACCATTCTTCAATTCACCTGATGTCTTTTCCTACTACCAATTTTTTTTTAAGAAAAAAAAAATTAGTTTATACTCCGTTACACCTCCATGTGGTTACATGCTGGTTTTACCATCACTACTAACCTCCAGCAAGTCCTCCAGTTTCTAATCCCGCCTGCTTCACACCAGGCATATGTCAATTTACCAGCATCTCTGCTATCCCACTTCCTTTTGGTCAGATGTCAAGTGCCCGTGCCATAGCAGAAAGACTGGCCAGCCATCCAAAAGCATTTTAACAGACAAATACTAGTACATCTTTCTCAGGCTGGTCATCCAGTCATCCCAATGCTCAGAAATGCTTGCCTGCCAATAAAGGTACTGGTCTGCTACAAAATAAAGAAATTAGTTTTGGGCTACTTGGGAAAAAATCCTAAAAATATATATATATTCCAGTAGTTGTCCCATGCAATGTATTGGAAGAGCACTTCTGTAACTCTGTGATTATACTGGCAGAACACTGCACCACAGAATATCAACTTACAATGTAGAACTGACATTTTGAAAAGAAAAAAGCAAACTGTGCAGGCACGATGATTCAGAGATGAGAGATTACAGCAGCAAACCCAAGCAAGTCAAAGGAAGCACCATTATGTCAGCATCCCCTCCCCACTCAAACCACTCTTCTTGTGAAAAGAAGTATGCCAAATCCCATATGATTCTTTCAAATTAAAACATAAGATTAAACCGAAGATTGACACAAACTACAATGTTCAAATCCTATCCAGATTTCCCTTAGCACTAGACATTTACAGGTCTGGGATCTTAAAAATTTATCATGGTAATAGCAGTCTTGGATCCAGAATCACAGCTAGACTCAGACACATGCAAATGACCCCTGTATCTACCTATGCAAGAACTGTATTTATGCCAGTCCCAGATGTTTGGAACTCTTGTATCACACACATACACACCCTTTCCCATTGTGAGAATGTCTTTATAAAGCATGGGATTTTATTATTTGTCCTAAAGTTCACTGTTTTCATTATTTTCTTGACAAGGCAATAAACTTAGATTCCTCCTCCTCTTCCCTGTCAAGGAAAGCTGAGATTCTCGGGTAGATTTAGGAGTATGTACCATGTTACAAGACATAGAAAAAAGCTACAAAAGTAGAGTCCTGCCACCTGGCACACCATGTCCTAGGGCTAAAGCAGCTGGGAGCATATGCTGTTTCATTGACTTGGCTATGCCTTATAATGAGCAGTGCCAAGGAAGGATGTATACATACATATATATTACAGCATCATCAGCATCCATGACATTGGGACATTTAAGAAATCTTTTCATTTACCAGTGCCTCCAGTCCCTGCTCTGTCAGCTCTGGGAAGGAGCAAGCCTCTGTGAGCTGTCAGTCACACTAAGATCCCTTACTCAAACCGAGATGATTCCCACCAGAACATGGAAATTTGACCAGGCTCTGTGTTATCACATACAAACTGATGGAACAAATCTGTGTTTCAGTTTGAAGGGGATTGTTTCCTAACAGAGCCATAGCCAATCGATTTTTTCATTAAAACGTATGGAAAGACTATACAATAACACGATTTATTCAAGGCTTTAGTCTTCCGAAGGCAGATTTAGCTACATTAGCCCATAAGATGCATGAATTGCCCAGTTTTGGAGCTATCCCTTTAGCAGTGTTGTATACACACACTCGCTTGAGTGTTCGGCCACAAAAGCAGAGAGAAAGTTTCATGTCCCTAAAAAGTAAAGGTTCTAAGATGAACAACTGCATAGTCCAAAGGAACTCATCTGTAACAATGAAAACATTGTTATTTGGTTTAGTAACTTATGGTATAAATACTCCATAGCATCAGGAAACATGACTCAGAAACAGAAAACACTTGCAATCACAGTTCACACTAGCAGGATGCAAGAGCTTGGCCCCCAACACCGCTGGGACCATGAGCTCACAGCAGGGGCAGGTACCCAGTATGTGCCAAGCCACTCCTCTCTGCCTGCCTCAAGAGCCTCCTCAGGTGCTCCTGCTCATCCCCACGGCCCTCAGCACACAAATGACAGTCACGCAAATGCAGCAGGAGCAAGAGAGAGAGAGACAGGAGAAGGGGGCAGGGCATAATGGGGACCACAGGAGGACAGAACCCCTGAGTCACTCCTGTGAGTTGCAGCTCATCTTGCCCAAAGGCCTGAACTCCCACCAGAGCAGAGATGCTTTGCCCAGGTTGTTTCTTACAAACATTAATATAGACTTGATGTTTTCACTGTCCTGTCATGGCTGCCCAAAGGATTTAGAGTTCAGGCTGAAGACTTTTAGTAATTTCTGCCACAGCAGCATAGCAGGGCTCTGGAGACACTCATGGTATTTATAGCAGCCTGAAAATTGTACCTCTTCTCACCAGCTGAACCAGTTCCCTGAGCTGACTGCTACAGCTAATTGAGAGAAGACTGTCATATACCATCAGCTAAATTTACTGCTGGTCCTCAAGATCAGGTTGTGCTGACTGCATTGTGACAGCAGTGTCTAAAGGGAGGTCATCTTCATTTCTACATTTTCTCTCTAGGAACAAGAGTTTCTTCTATATCTCCACTGCTAGGTTTCTATTTATAGGCTTGAACCCTGTGATGTAATCTTCCTTTTTGTTTCTAAGGAAACAATATTTGATGTATTCTACTTTCAAGTTTTTCTTCCTTTAGGTTTTCCCCCCTCCACCTGCTCTCTTCCTCTCTCTTTAAAGACACAAGTCAATAAGTAAAACCTGTATTTATCTCTGGCATGCCCTGTAGTTCTCTTTCTCTAAAACCAGGCTTATTCATAGGACTAAACAATTCAAGACATTTCAAAAATATGCTTAGAAATAATTTGATGCACTGTTTATACATATTACTTTTCTGATAGCAAATGAGCTATAATTGCATTAGGCAGCAACTCCTGTTGATAGCTCAATTTTTCAAAAACGTAGGGTCTGCATCTCAGCCCCAAGTCCTCTTTTCCTGCAAAGATTCTTTAAAATCATCTCACTGACCATCCAGTTTTCCCACAGTTTTACTCCTTAAGTAAGTGCTCCTGATGGCCAGTGCTGTCCCCTGGCACTCGCCTTCTGGCAGCAAAGCATCTCCTGACGCCTCTTTCCATGCTCCTTTCTGCCACTGGGCTGTGTTCTCAGGCCTGGGGCAGCTTGGAGGTCATTTTCATTCATGTGAAAATCTTGTACAGTAATGTTCTTTTAAAATAATTGGTTTTCACTTCACTGTCTGTAAGTCAGGAAAATGCAGAGGACCAAATCCATAATTTATAGTGAAATCAGCATTTGTAACAGCTGGAATAAGGTGTATTGAATGGATGCTTGCACAAATGCAGGTGCTTTGGTGTCTTACTGGAAAAGCAGTGGGTCAAACTAAGAGCTTGCCTCAAAATTTTCAGCATGTGTTTATGTGTATGGGTTGAAAGATGTGGGAGAGACTGGCTGTTTTAACAAGGGACTATTTTAGCACTGCAGAAAAATTAAGAGCAGGAATGCTTATAAATGTAGCTGATTAATTCTGACTGGGAAATCTACCCTCATTTTTATTACTACTGCCTTGTGCTTCCCTGATATAAAACCAATAAATAAGCTGAACTGGTGATATTCTGTTCGAGGGACAACGAAGTAACAGACAAAATGTTTTTAAGGACCACCCACTTCAGAACATAAAAGGGCAGGTAAAATTCCAACCTAAAGAAGATGATGTGGACCAAGAACACTCAATAAGAGTTTGTGTGGTGAAGGGCAGAGAAGGTGTTAAAGCACACGATAGATACAAAGTCAACAAACTATACAAATTTTATGCTGTCAAGGAAATTATCGAAGTAAACATGGAAATGATCTGTAGTCAGCATCTTGCATTTTGGGTCATGTTATAGACTAATACCCATCAATTCCTGTATCAGTTCCAAGAAAAGCCAGACTCTATTTAAAGGTATGTGATCTTGATTCAGAGGCAACAAGTCCTTCCACATCATCTCTGACTCGGCCACAGAAAAGGATACGGAATGGGAAGACTTACATGATCTAGACCTCTGCCAATATCTCTGGATTCCTTTCAAAAATTCATCACAGTCTTTCCTCATATCCCAAAATTAAGGGTTTCCCACGCTCTGCAATCCTACTGGAAGCTGTTCCACGAAGCCACTTGTCTCCTTCTTCCACCTCCAAAGCTTTCATAGTCATTTTTTCCCAGAAGACCACACTTGTTATCAGGCTTCCGTATCTCCTAACCTGGCCATGACTTAATAACTTGACAATACTGGCTCCTTCCTAATGGTTACTCAGACTCAAGAGCCTTAGTAAAAATCACATTTGACAGGAATGGGAAAAGTAGCAAGCTTCAGGTGTTTGCCACTAGGTTTTGTTGTTTATTTCTGAAATAGAACATTTCTGGTAGCTGAAATGCAGAGCACATTTCATGGTCTGGCAACACATTGCTTTAGAGATTGTGGCTCTGTAAAAAAAAAAAGAGCTTTATGAAGTTTGTTTGCTTCTCAAAGACAATCCTTGGCACTGGACAGGTCCAGTTGGGTCTCAGTAAATCAAAAGCTTATTTGATGTCAGTGAAACTAAGATGCAACTGCTGTTTTGCTCCAGGTTGTCAGAAAGCTTTTCAGTAATCACTTCCAGTCAGAATAGATGCTCAATTGTTCTTTTCTGCTGCAAGGAGGAAAAAACAGCAGCTTGCTCTTCCTCAATAATTCCCTCATATTTCATTTTTAATCTCTTAAGCAAATTACAAGTGAAGACCTTTGATGTATGCGCCAAACTCATTCATTTCTCAGTACTTGCTGGACTAGAGAGGATCTCCTGTTCTTATGCATGTGGATGATAATAACAACTTCAAAGCCCCCAGGCATGTGTTAGCTCTCCCCAATTTCCTTTCTAAGTATGTGTTTCGTGGGCCAACACCAGCTAAGAACCATAAGCAGCTGTACTTGAACGCCATCTATTAAGGCTGCCTTGCTATCTCTCTCATAATGTAACAACTCTATTTCTGCTTTGCAGATCTACTCAGTCTGGATTTTGCATTTTTCCTGAAATGGAGTACCTAATTTCCAGCATTTATGGTGTTCTCAATTTAAAATAGTCTGGAACCTGATCAAACTCAGAGCAAAAAGTCATTAAAAGGCACTTGCCCTGAGGTGGTGTGGAGCATTCCTGGTGGATTACGAGGCATTGTTTTGCTGTTGTGGGGTTTTATGACATGAAGTCCCTTTGATTACTTCTAGAAGGACAGTAGGTCATAGCCATATGGTACCACAGGACCAGATGTTCCAAGTACAGCAGAACAGCTGCACCTGAGCAGTGGCTGGGCAAACTTCCCCCAAGCCTGCTAATGAAGAATGAAAAGGGGACATATTTCAAACCAGTTAGTGTTATAGTTGTCATCATTATTTAGTCTGTCCAACTCATTATCAGAACACTTGGAGGCAAAGAGCATAGAAGAGTTAAAGAGAATATCATATGCTCACATGAATAAGAAAAATCACCACCAGAGACAATCTACATTGGAAGAAAATAAATAGTTTAGGAAAAGATGTAAAACTTCAGGCTTTCAGCCAGGCTTTATCTAAGGAGGTGGAGTAGGAAGAGTAAACAGATTTTCTCTAGGGCAGAAAATTAATCCTATAAGTGGGGAGCACAGATTTCATGTCATTTCCTTTAAGGGGTTTGTTACTGAGCATGGTCAGTGGAACAGACACCAGACCAATGGCACCAGCACAGCAACTCTAGTGTTTCCCCATCTGCCCTCCCAGCAAGCCAGAAGCCTGTACCAAGTGGGCCGCAAACCAATCCAGTTTCTGGCTCCCAGCTCTATTTAGGTCTAGATTTGGCACTCCATATACCATGAGATTACTCTGACCTGAAACCTGCCCTCAGCATGTCTGGACAATTTTTCTGATCAGAGTTACATACCAAGTATCTACTATTTTTGTTTATTTTTTTAAGTGTGCTATGCTTAGGAAATAGGTTGGACCACACATTTCTGGGACCTCTGCAGCAATATGTTATTAATGATACAGAGAATTAGAAGAAAAAAAGGCTTCTTATCCCTATGAATAGCCAGTGTAGAAACAGAGTGTGGCAGTTTCGCAATTCTCTCGTCAAGAGAATTAGGTGCAATTCTGTGCGTGTTACTGTGATAAATTAAGGGCAAAACCCCCTTGATTTTTTGCAATGCCATTTTCTTTAGAGGTCAGTTTAAACACTAACCAATCAGAGATGCCCCAATTTTGGGCCTCAGGAGCACATCGGGATGCCCTGCACAGCACAGAATGAGGTACTCACTGGGTACTCTCTCTGCATAGGATTCCTCTGGTAGGTGCTCTCCTTGCAGGGCTTCCTCTTAGCACTGACGGAGCAACAGGAGAATCAGCAGCTGGGGGCCCCAGGCTCTCCCAGTTCCCAGCATTCTTTGGTAAGGGGAGGTTACAAGACCTCCTCCTTATTTTCCACATTACTATGCCTTGGGATCTATACTCCATTTCAACACAAATCTCCCAGAACATTTTTTCTGCTGACAGTGAGAGAAAAAGCAGAACAGTGAACAAAATGCCTTTCAGAGCCCTGGCCCCAGCCTTACCCCACAAGTCCAGGGAGCCTTGTTCAGGACTGGGGTCCTTCCTTCCTAACCCCCAGGGAACTTGCTTTGTCCCTGTCTCACATGCTCTCTTACAAACACAGCCACTATGCTGGGCTATTAGCCCTGTCATAGACATAGCAAGAGATGCACTGGTCAGTAAATTTGACTCCTGTCAGGTCAAATCCAAATTACCCTCTTGACAATGCTGCCTAAGAAGCTCATAAAATAGTGTGTCTACTTGTTATATGGCTTGGACAAACAACATCAACCTTTATCCACAAGAACATTTGCTTATTGAGTAAAAAAAGAAAACCACAAAACATTAAAAAGTAACATACCACAAGTCTATAATTTCTGATGGACCTTTCAGTTCCTCCTATTTTCAGACTTTCAGAAATGCTCCTTAATGTGTCAGCTTAAAACATTCAGACACTGGAATCCTTGCTCTGTGAAGCAAAGCTGCCCCTTTGATTTGATTTGCAGAATGGCCTCACAAGTCAACATAATTCTGATTCCCCTGCTGATACCAGCAACACAGCCAATGTCTGGCTGAAATGAAGTAATGAACACAACAGACAGCGCTTATTAAAGAATCAAATAAAACTCTGAATACATCAATCAAAAATAAGCATACAACCAATATTTTCTGACAATCTGTAGCTGGGAGATGAAGAAGGAAGCACAAACCCAGGCTCAAACCGTAGGTTACTTAGGGCAGCAGTTGTCATTTTTGTTTTATGGGTCTACAATGCCTGTCTCAGCAGAGCCCCAACCCCGATGGGGGCCATTAAGCAATATTTCAGTATAAAGAGAAATTAAAGGAGTAACGCCCAGCGAGATACTCCTGCATGCAAGGTATTGTCAGACAAGTTTTATGTAGTGCTGTATAAACGCCAGTTGACTTTAGCAAGAATCAAGGGCACGCAGCATTTTGTGAGGAGGGTGCAGTCATTTAAAGCATTTCTCTCTATCTGCAGTAATCAAAACAAGTTATAGCCAGGCTACAACTATATGTCTAGTTTGAAGACTGCTTGTCTGTGCGAGACAGAACCATCTGGATTTACTTTACAGTTAACTTTAAAATATATATATAAGGTTTCTTAACTTTTGCCAAACAACTGGAAACATAATGATTTCTGCATGCTGTTAGCATCTCAGTATAGCTGCAAATGTCCATTAGGACAATCTTATATAATTATATACTTATTCTTCCCATGAAATTGTTAAAAACCCAGCATTTCCAAATAAGAGCGTATTTTGTAGCAAAGAGGAAATCTTCCAGTTCACCAGGTTGGAATGGGGGAGGGAAGTCTTCCAAAGCAGAACTTTACTCAAAGCTTTTTCTTTAAACTAACATAAAAATTTCAAGCCTAAGTGTGTCACATTTTTCCAACTGTACCTCTAGTGTGGTCTGGCCAGAAATCTACAATTTCTTTCCCTTTTCCTTCCCTTTGTGGAAGAAGCTCATTCCTTCTAAGAGTTTTTTTTTCAAGGGAAAAAAAAAAGTGGCTTTTTTTCCCCCCTCCTTTTCCCAACCCTTTCGTCTGGATGGGACTTTAGTTCTCATCCTTCCCACAGTTCCATGCTGTTGCTCCACAGAAAGTGTCGGTGGCACCTGGGGCCAGTGGGTGATTGCCCTTGGGAGCTGATCCCCGATAGCAGGGATGTGCACACGAAACATGAGCAGGCTGGATGCAGGCAGTGCTCCAGGAACAGGGAGTGATCTGTGTGTTCAAAGCACCATCATCACTTTGGCCAAGATTTTCAGAAATTACCAGTAACACAGCACACATCAGTTTTTAGGAGTCTGAGGTAAGAATGCAGCTTTCCAGAAGGCAGGTGCTTACCTCTTCCAAAATAAGAGCCTTCCTGCTGCTTTTTCTATGTGTCCAGGTTCAAAGCACTCCAAGTTGTTGGCCACTCTCAAAACATCTCAGCAGCTATGATTTTATAGTTAACAAAAACAAAATTAGTGGAAACACAAACAACTAGTCCCAAAAATTGGACACAATCCTGTGCAATGTGCTCTAAGATGACCCTGCCTGAGCAGGGAGGCTGGACCAGATGACCCACTGTGGTTCTTCCAATCTTACCCATTGTGACTTTTCCAGGAAGTGAGTGACCTTCTGCACATGTTCTCAGGACCCTATGGAGAGAGGGGAACAAGGGCTTATATTGTTTTGACAGCCATTCAGACAGAAAAATACTTCTTTTTGAGATGCCTGCCTGAAAATAACAACACCATAAAGCATTGTAATGCTATTGATTTCATCAGAAAGACAACCTTAGTCAGAGACAAGCAACAGACCACTGCCCACCCTTGGGGGCACACAGACCTCACAGAGCAGCCTCCTCTCACCAGCACTGCTGGATCATCTTACTCGGGTTACCCATACTGAGTCACCTGCAGGGATAAAGATAAAGCAACTGCTGCTAGTTTCTGTTATATGGCATCTGTCTCCCCTCCTCCACAAAGTTTCTCTGTTATCAGTATAAAATTAATTTGCACAACAACCTTACAAGATAACGTAGAAGGCACAGCAGGTTTCTAGCATCCAAGCTCTTTCTCATTTAAGAGTGACTATCTGAATAATTGGCAGGGAGGAGCCTGGCTGATCTGTAATGCAGAAACTTGGCTAGAGTGATGCTGTTAGCATGAAACAGCAGCAGATCCAATGCCCAGAGCTTGAACTGAAACTGTTTGTTATTACTTCACATCTGTACTGCAGCATTAGCCACAGGCCATGACCAAGTCTGGCCCTGGTCCTTCTGGGATGAACTTTTATCTTTTAAACAGACAGGGGTTGACGAAGGTGATTGAAAGGATTTAATGCAACATTAAAAATAACTGACAGAGTCAGGAATTTGTGTCCCACTGAAAATTAATGGCAACTACTGTAGGACTTGGATACTTTGGAAAAAAATGCTCAGGCAACCCGAATCTTTGCTAGAGCACAGGCATTTACAGTCACAGAAGACTGTTTCTGTTCTTGCAAGAAATGAAAAAAGTTCCACAAAAGGTTTCCATCAATAGCTGGCTACTTTTTGCAGGCACTGGTGTGACAGTAGAGAGCACTGTGAGCCAGAAAGATAGGCAAGCAGTGCACGCAGGTCTGCTCAAAGAGATCATTCCAAGGATGGTCAACTCAACAGATGGAAAAAGGTCCAGAGACCAAAGGGCTACTTCCAGTATCACACACTTGCCCTGACTGGTCTCTTAGTCTCTTTTTCCTACTCACAAGCAGAAGGCAAAAGATCTGAAGAATTTCTCTAAAGAAATACCAATACTCACGTGTCAGCTGGATCTTAAGTCATTGCAAGCCTATCTCCAACAGCACCAAAATCTCCTAATGCTGTTGTGCGAGTTGCAGCTCTGAGGCAGGGTTTGCTGCAGAAGAAATGCCCAGGCAGAGAATGTTGTGTCCCAGCTGTTCTTGTGTGATCCCCAAGCCCTTCAGCCCCATGGCCATGAAAGTCACGACTCTCAGCAGACAAAATGCTGGAGTGGAAGAGGTGTGGCTCCAACACTGGGGAGCCCAGCTTTGATCTTTGATGAACCTGGCTGTGACTTACCAGAGAAAGTTTTAGGCTTTCTTCAGCAGGAAGGCATGGAACTCTTTAGGGAAGCAGAGAATTTTTTGAAGGTTGGAGGGTGCACCTCTGCCTCTTTTTGGCAAGCTGTGCTCATGTCACCAGAACTGAGCAGTGCTGAGCACTACGTCGCTCTCTTAACAAAGAAAGGCATTTCATCAGTCAGATGGGTACCGAAAGTGTTGGCACTGGAGAAAACCAAGACAAGAGGCAGGGGAAGATGGTTTTTTGGTGGTACACATGCAAGAGAAAAGGACCTTGTCAGGATGCCACCTCTCCCATTGTTGTGCCAGTGCCAAATCATTTGTGCACAGCATGACAGGAAACAGCAGTGCAATGCTCCTCACCCGCATGCAGCAGTAAACATAGCATTGGCCTTGACAAGGGGACAACATCAAAGATGAGGTTTGTTTTATTATAGTCAACATGCAGGCATCATGTTATCTTAGTCATACCAAGACTAGGTAACTAAACTGCCAGGTTTAATGTTTCAGGTCACATCAGGGAATAGTTTTACCAGCAGATGTAAAGATCTTCATTTGGAGTGGGTAGCACTCAAGGTCAGAGTCAGCAAATCCTCCTCTAAAGATAGACTCTAGCTGCAAAGTTAGTAAGGTTTCTTTTGTCGTTCTGCTGCACTTCACAGGACCCACTTACCTACAGCACCCACCTAAGCTTACAGGTAAGGCTAAACAATATACATTTTCTGCTGTACTTCTGCTCCTTTTTCCTTCCTTTTAATACCTACTTTAGCAAAACAGGGAGAGGACTGAGAACTGGAAAACGTGCCAAGGTAACTATTAATTTCATTAGCTTGTTGCAGGGAAAAAATCTGTTAATTATTACAGAGTCATTAAGGTTTTGAGAGTATAATGTATAATTTTAGAAAACCAAATTTGTTGTGTTACAGAAATCATGTTATAAATTAGGAAATTAGGTGCCAAAAGTGTAATTATTTTGGTCATAATTTCAATTTAAAAGTTAGGAATGAAAATGCAATTTTTTAAGATTTGTAACATCTTTCCCAGAATATTTTGCCTACTCTTCAATAATTGCTCCACCCTCCAGTCAAATCTAGCTTTTCCAATTTAATTAAAATTCTCTCAGATGTGTTTTAAGTTTCTTTGGACACTCTCATAATATTTAATAAAATGTCAGCTTAATCTGTTTTCAATTAACCAGTCCAGTCAACAATGAAGAATGAGGGCAAAAATAAGTTTTTAAGAAGTCATATGTGGCTTAGAAATTCGTTGAAATAACTGGTTAGTTTTGAATATTCACAGCAGGAGGGTCTGGGAAATAATTGCACAGAGGCTACAATTATTCTGGTTTTAAGCTGTTTAAAGATGACTGCAATAGATGAACTGTTTCACAGTCCATGAATGCTTTAAGCATAAGAATGCAGGGCTAAAATAAAGGAACTGAAGTAAATTAATTTTGGTGAAGACTAGGACAGGAATAGGGAACATAGGATTGTACTTTTTCCTTAAGTATCCTGCAAATCCAGTTTTGGAATTTGCTCAATTCTTTTAGGGGTCTTTTAGAGAAATATTTTTGAAATACTTCTCCATCACAAGAAGTATTTGTAAAAAAATTAACCTTTTTGGCCTAGTGTTAGGGAAAAAACCCCCAACAAAACAAAACAAGACACAACCCTGCCCAAGGAGCAGCACCAAAGCTCATTGCAGTACCCTGGGGTGCAGCAAGCGTGAGGTTACAGGAGAAGCACACAGCTCTTCATGGCTGCTGCCAGCCTTCGGAGTCTGAGCAAAACAGCAGGGGGTGGCATATCAGGGAGCACCATTTTCAATTCATTTTGTTAAATCATCTGACAAAGCAAGTTTTGTTACTGCAGCTGACCAGCTCTCAGCTCAACTGATGTACTTTGAGTTACGAAAAGCTTAGAAACCAAAGCACTGTTTACCCTCCTCCCAAGTGCAAACACTGTGCTCCAGAGATGTGCATTGGCTTCTGCAAGAACTTTCCAGTTTATAAAACAGCTCTCTGCTTAGTCATACTTGAAAAGGGCAAGCACTTTTTCACCCTGAAGGGAGGTATGTGTCTGGCATGTGGGATGGAAATGGAAGAACAGAACATTTCTTAAAAATTCAAGAACTTGCTGAGTAGATCCTCCTTTACTATTTCTGAAGACTCTCAGTCATTAGACCCAATTTTTGTCTGCCTTCAGCACTGAGCAAATGCTTACTTGAAGACTGGTTACTAAACTATATTGAAGTCTTTTGCACATTTTTTTAAAGTGTAGAACTGGTATTCTCCATCCTTACCTTCTCTTGGGTCCTTCCCTCTTGTACACACTTTTTACAAACATTGTTTCTCCATGAAGTTCTTATCTAAGGTAGTTATTAAACTGAAAGAAGGAAGTAAATAAAATAAAACCATTAGTTTTGCAATCATCTGTCAGGCAAGAAGGTCTCAGCTTTTACTCCCTGAAAGATAGAAGTCCAACAACTTCAATGGTATTGAATTCTGCCTGATAAATAGAAACATTCAAATAAGTCTGCCCTCTATCCAAGACCAGAAAAGAAAATGGGAGTAATTTCCCAGTAATAAGTTCTTCATGCACAAAAATGATTTTTAAAATCAAAATTACAGGGGTTTTTCTTTCACTTTTTTCTTCTTCTGTTGAATTTAATGTTCATGACAGTAGATGAACTACTTCAGTCCCCAGTTTTGAGGGTCAAACCACCAACTAATTTCAAGGGCACTGTATTTATCTTCTACTGCACTGAGGTGGGTATAAGGTCCAGCAGATATGTCATTACTTTTGTAGACTCCTCATGAAAGGCTCAGCGCTGATAGGTAGTTTTCTTTCCTTCCCTTGGCATCTTGGAAAAAAAACTTCTCATGATATCACTGCTCTACTCCTTTTTCAGAGCGCACATGAGGAAACAGGTAGGATGCAAAATCTGAAAGCATCAGAACAGGAATAAGATTAAAATCTGCCTCCACATTTACTAACAGGTTGTATATTTAGGTGTTTGCTAAATGCTAAAAACTTTTACTTCCCAGGTAAATTTGTGATTGCCTGGTATTTTCAGAGAGAAGTAGCTTTTAGTCAACTCTGAGTACACATGAGCACACCAAATAAATTTAATAAATCCAGCATCAAGAGCACCACTAGCACAAGTGATCAATATCATAGGAGCTGGGAGAACTTCCAAGAGCAGGACACATGGGTGGCAAAGAATTTAAACTATTCTGCTGTATAAATATGGGCTGAAGTGGGCATTAAGGCAAGGAAGCCCTGTGCCCAGCATGACAGAACAGCTAATATTTCTGAAGGAAAGAGTAAGGAAAATTGTCTTCCCTCCATTTTTGTTCCCACTTTTTACTTCCTTAGCCTCTCTCATTGCATATTTGTACCAATGCCACTGGGCTCTGACTTTATGGAAGATCTGAAGCTTCAGGCACACAAATACAGCTACAAGTTGGCAGCCAGAGTACGTATGGTGGGGACAACAGCAGCGATGGAGGAACCCCCGTGCCAGGGAGGGGTGCAGAAAAAGAAAAGATGCATAGGCCCTTGCACAGGACAAAGGCAAATGCAGTCCTTGTCTGTGCATGCCTGCTTTTTTTCTTTTTAAGTCTCTACAGCTGACTTGGATATTAACTCCCAGGCACAAATCTTGCCAAATTGTTTGGCATCTTTATACATAGCACGAGGGCTTGCACAGCACGTTGAGCCAAAAATATTAAGAAACATAGTATTTTGTTATGTAGCTGATGACTTATAGCTTTCAGTCTCAGAGTACTCAGAAACTTCCACTACATGTGGAAAACCAGCATTAGAAATGTACACAGCACCACTGAGGCTCTGACATTCACCTCTAGATAAAAACCTCAGTTTTCCTCCCCCATCTGTGGGTTTACCAAACTGTAGAATTTATGACTGACATTTCCAAATGCATTAACTCATCCCTACAAATTTTGTGGTGGGATTGGACATCCCTTCAATTGAACAGATTTGAAAATGGGCCACTACATTCTATGACTTCACAGGGCCTTACTGGAAATTTTGGGTTAATTTGAGTAGTTCAAGGGACTCCAAACATGGTGCAGAAGGCAAATCCTTCACTGCCATATTAGTGCCCCAGCCACTAGACTGTGTTCATGCTCTGAATTAAACAGCAGATAGACTGGCAGATTTTTCTTTTTTTTTTTTTCCCTTGCACTTTCTTTCCTTCCTCCCTACTTTGTTAAAAATAAAATAAAAAAACTAAAGAGCTATATAAGAAATTCCATCTGGCAGCTGTAGAGTAGATAGTGAACATAAAGAAGAGATTCCTTTGCTGTGCCTAATGCATTCTGCTTATCCAAATTAGCCACACAATTACTTCTATCAATGCAAAACTAGTTTAATGTTTTTTTTCTAGTGCACAGCACTTGAAAATGACTTAAAATGCAGTGTAATTCGCCACAGTGTATGTCCTGAAGTGGCTCACTAATGAAAAGAGGATTAACTCTCCATTATTCTGAATTACCATTTTGTGAAATCACTAACAATATTTTCATTTATATACATATAACCCAAGGGGGACAAATATTCCAGCCATCCAAGCGATTAACAAATAAAATTTATTAGATAACATGCACTTTGGTCTTATTTATGAAGAGAAAGATTAGGATATAAAAATGCAGATGACTGGATTTTTATCATCCTTGTTCTGCTAATACCCTTAAGTCCATGACAGCGGAACTGGGGAGCACCGGCAGTTCAGTGTTGTGTGCACACACTGGATTGAGCGGCAGAGCCCACGGGATGTCGGGCTCAGCAGGCAGAATCTCACAGGCTTGAGCACCTGCAGGGCCCCACCGAGGTGTGCCCCGCACTGGGTCTGAGCAGCCACCACAGGTGGCACAGAGAGGGAACAGGAAGGTCTCACCTTCACACAGCCTGGCCTTGGTACAGGCCAGCAGAGCGAGAGGGAAGCTGTGCTTTGGGCACAGGCAAAGGGTGGGATGAGCCACAGACTGCCCTGTCTCACTGGGAGGGAACTCCTGGCCCCCGACACAGGGCTCTGTTCCTCACTGTGCCCTGAAGCTGGGCTCAAACCTTCCTGCTGGAGAGAACCCTCTGGGACAAGGGCAGTTCCACAGCCAGCTGACTTTTCATCCCTCCCCCATGAAATAAAAAGGCTGTCCTGAAGCAGCACTTCCAGGAGCAAGCAGGGTGCAGAGTTCTTTATGCAAAGTACAAAAGGACAGTCCCTACTCCAGAGAGCTTCCACATGACCCTGGGATTAGTTCAGTTGGTCAGAGCAAGGTGCTAATAATGCCAGGCTTGCAATCTCCTTGTGGGCCATACGCTTACGATGATCCTTGTGGGATCATCCTTCCAACTCAGACTATTCTGTGATCTAAGGTTGTGTGTCCCCACCACAGTGCAGTGCCATGAAAGGACTGCCAAGCTGGCACAGCACTGGTACATCATTCAGCCTGCACTAACTCATCTATAGCCCACATGAAGCACCACGAGGGATGGGAGCCTGCTCCAACAAGCCTGTGCAGAGGTAAGCCTGCAATCTGGCTGCTGTCTGACTGCACTGGATGAACGCTCTGCAAGAGATGGTCTCCCCTCCACACAAGTCTGCCAGAGAAATCTGAGCTTTCCCTGCCTGGGCTTGTTCTAAACATTCATCTCTTATACCCACAACAGCATTAAGAACAACCACTCCAAAAAAATCCAATCTGCTTTTCGCTTTTTATTCGAAGAGGGCTGGCCTCGGGAATAGTCTTCCTGGAGCTGTTTGGTGTACATAGAACGACTAATACGAGATGAGGTTAGACATCTTTGATTCCTGGGAAGATGTAAGCCCTTCTGCCCCCAACCAAATGCTTCATGGCAATTATTTCCAGAGCTGAAGTAGCAAACCAGCCCTTTTGCCCCCTTTCCCCTCCTCCTAGTTAAACTCTGTTACTTCTAACATAGTCTAGAGTCAAATCTGAAATACATGTTTTATTAGAGGAATTTCAACTGATGCTTTCCTGTGCTCTAATTCAATTTAAAAATCCCTGCAGCAGATAACATTGGCAAGGCATAAAAGAACATAGTGTACTTGAAAGTTCAGGGAGCATATGGCTTCCCAGGACAGACAGAAACAAGGATTTCTCAGCAGTGGTTGAGCTTTCAGAGTGTTAACCAAGCTTCAAACTGTGCCGGTGTTCCAGTACCACAAATGATCATTCGCAGATGTAATTGCCCTGTTCTGAGGTGTAACAAATCAATGCACTGTGGCCACCAACTGTGATTACTGATTACATTGCTTTCTCTTCTTCCCTTCCTTTCCTCCGTCCCATTTTATGGAGCCATGAATAAAAGTAGTCAGTCCTTCAGCATCAAGGCAACAGGCTCTCAGTTAAGATAATTCCTTACTAGACAAATAGCAGTTCTTATCAAGTTCTAGATAACAGCCTGATCACTCCCAAAGTCAGACTTAGATTTGTATCTCTGACAGACAAACACTATCTAGCTACACTGCTGAGTCTGCATGTAGAATTAGCATAATTCTGGCATAGAAAGGAAGAAGGCTCTCCCAGGGCATGGCTACTGGGGCAGAGAGATGGGACTTGGTACTACACATAGGCATGCAAGACAAGCCCAAGGTAAATTTGATACAAGCTGGAATTCTCAGAGCCCTTAAAGAAATCTCAAGAGAGGACCACTTAGCTAAACATCATCATCATGTTTTAAGAAGCTTGGCTGAAAGATAGATCCCCTTGCCAGTGAAAGCAAGCCAATTTTTGAACAAAGGTGTACACTTGCCAAAGAAAAACTGACTCCACAATCTTACACAGCTTTGGAGTAGGAAAACAGGAATCACTTGGCTTTTTCAAGCTTTGTAGAGAAACAGAACATGACAGGCACAAAAGAGCCCAAACTGAGCAAACAAACCCCGTGGGTACATGGGATGTCAGTGAAAAATGGACATCCTGCTTTCAGGAGAGCTCTACAATAGCCGCATGAAGGCATTAGCCAGATTTTTGGAATTAAAAGGATGCAGACGTTCAGCAGCCAACACAAAAAAAATTTTGGGAGCAACTACAGGATTCATTGCCTGCAAGAAAGGTGGATTTTTGGCAGGCTCTACTTGCACACTTCATAAGATCAAGCCCAACTCCACATCTTCTTACAAGTCTCTTACAGAACCACAAGGTTCAACGTCTCCCTTCAAGGGAATAAGAGACATGAGCAACTGCTACTTTGAGACACCAGAGAGTCCAGTAGGACAAATAAAAACAAAGCCCACAGAGAGATGCAGCAGACGGGGAATCTGCAGCTGACAACATTGGAAAAAGAAAAGTAGAAGAGAGTACAACAGTACACGCAACATTTCCCTGAATAGATGCATTTCATCTCCTTACGTTGCTGAAAATCACAAAGGACAAGCCTTTAGGAGGGTCTTAGTTAATGATAAAAAACCCCAACAACTTAAATTTGCACTCAGTTCCCCTAGGTGCTTTAGATCCCTAGGCTGTTAGACTTACCAAATCCTTACCAGTGGATTTTTCAGGAAACAAATTCCTGGCAGAGACTGAACTTCAATAATCAAAAACCTTTGAGTTTTGTTCCCATTGCTGGTGAACTCATCCAATAACATATTCCTCACCTCATTCTGGGGAGGCAGAAATCCAGGTGGAAGTCTGTGTTTGCCACAGAACAGGTTCATCTGTCTTGTGCAATGCTCAATCACACCTGGTCAGTGCTGCTCCAGAATCCCACAGCTGGAGCAGGAGTCACTTGCTTTGTGCTTCCTTGGGTTAATGTTCTGTTTTGGTTGCATTCCAGTTTCTTGCGCATCCTGAGAGCACTACTCCATGGACAACATGTCATCAGGAAGCTGGAATGCTGGGAAGAAAAATGCATACACAGCAGTCAAAGTAGATCCTGATGAGGACTATTGTACCCCAGGGGCATTTGAACTGGAGCGGCTCTTGTGGAAGGGGTGCCCAAAGTACACTCACGTCAATGAAGTCTGGCCCAACCTCTACATAGGAGATGAGTAAGTGTACACAGTACCCCCTGCCTAGCAGATAAGCGTACCTGGTACATCTCTACACAGGGGACGACCGAGCTCTACTAAACACAGCTCTCCGACAGAGCAAAGTGTCTGACACCACTGACAGACGCCAGAATTCTACAGAGCAGTCAGAGCCTGGCATGGCCCTGACTCTTACTGCTGCTTCAGGAAAGCACAGAGTAAGTGCAGCCAAGTCTGCTGTTAACGGCAGAGTGGCAGCACTGTCTGTGGCACTAGTGTAGGCTGCAGAGGTTGAAGCTCGTCATGATCTATTTTTAAATGGTTCGTTTCAAGGAGCAATTTGTTATTTATCTCCAAGTGAAAGTCGTTCCACAGTTACAGAGCATGGCCTAGATGTGTTGGCCACACCTCAGGTTGGTTTAGGCCTAAAATGTAATTCTTGAAAAGTGACTGAAGAGACAGCTCACCCTGCAGTGGTATTTCTGCATTTCCAAGCCTGCGCTTGTGTACATAGAACACTCTGCATTTCCAAATTGCTTAAGAGATTAAAGCAAACAGAACCCTGAGGAAGGCAAAGCTGCAGAGATGTGTCTCACTGATCAGACCAAGTGTGATTTGGAAAAAAACCAAACCCACAAAACAGACTTAGTTCTGCTGAGCACAGGACTAAACTAGAAACAGCCTATTCCAAGAAGCAGAGATGACTGCTGCAGCAGGAGACCAGGAGACATGCCATCAGAATATCCCCCAACCCAAGCCCTGAGCAGAGCAAGAGAGCTTTTCTTACCCCTTAGGCATTATTGGTCCAATTCCCATTTTCCTCTGCACCCTACACTAACATGACATTTATTTTTACATCATCACTGAAAGACACAAGTAGGAGCCTCACTGGCTCCAAAGTTCGCAATAATTTTTTAAAAGGTCCTAAAATTCATCTGTTGCCAGCTTATAAAAGAGGAAAGATATACAGCTTTGAAAGTTACAAGACTTCTAACATCATCCACCAATTACTCCTGTGGCGCCAGAGGCAACAGAAAGACACAAGAATTCTGGTCTTGAACCAAGCCAGGGCTCCCACTTTTAGAGATGGGGGTGGAAGAGTGTGTGTGTGTGTGGTGTGGGATAAAAAAATTAAGCCATGGGAACAGTCTGTCCAAATGATTCAGGAACAAAAGAAAAGGGGGGTGAGTTTTTCTCTCCACATCCTGCCCTGCCCCTCCTGTTAGATATTTCTAACTCAAGATTCACCATAAAGAACAGCCTCTTCTGGCATTTATTTCCTACTTCCTTGTTTAGAATCACCAGCGGAATTATTCTGAATGAAGCTGTTAGAAGAATTTCCCTCTAATTTCTGTGATGAAGCTATAGCTGTGCCTGCTGAGCAAAAGGATGTAACCAGACAAGAAGTCAGTCTCTCAGCCCAGACAGCACTCACTGCCTCTTTCCTGTAATCTTCCTGTAGCAGTGGCTTCTTACACCTTGTAATTTAGTAAAAGTTAGAAGGCGTGACTCTGAATACACCACACACCTGGCAGTTCATACCAACTAACTAGAGGAACAGAAATACAAGCTTCTTGAGAGGTACATAGAGCTACACCCCCTTATGCTTGGCAGTGTGTTCCTGCAGGGGACTGGTCTTAAGTCAGGAGGAAAACCAGTGGTGCTTCAAGGGAAAACAAGTCCCCCACATGGCAAAATGAAAGAATGAGAAAACCAATGGAGATGGAAAAACAAGTGAGGAGCAGGTGGGGGGGGGACAGAAATAAAATGTCACCAGAAAATGGGACTTCCTAAAAGAGAACAACTATTGTCAGCCAGGTAAGGGCAAACTTGATACAGCAGAAAATCTGAGAGGAAAACTGGTCTGCAGGCAAGATGCGGCCTATCATTACCATAGCTAAAATTTGCTTTGAAATAGGTAAAGTCCATGGACCTCTATGTCTTTCCTGGAGCCAACTCCATATCTTACTCCTCACCAACAGCTTACCCCCTCAATGTGGCAGGGGTTTTGTATTGTTTTAAGATCTTAAGAACTGGTGGCCAAAGAGATGCCACGAGCCATGAACAGATGTTAGGTGCATTTGCATCCTTAGCCATGCTAAATTAAGGTTGATCTTGAAAGAATTTGGTGGAACTCATCAACAAAATCAAATGAACACACACATGCAGACTTTATCTTCAGAGCCTCCACATCTGTGCTTCATTCCTGCCTCCTGCATTTACAAGGTTAACAGGACTTGTGACTGCTTATGGAAATGCTAATTAATTACCCCGACTACGTAACCACATCTTCCTTCTAATGCAATACAGGCTATCAAGGAGCCCTGTGAGGCCACTCCATCCTTTTGTTACAAGGCTTCACTGCAGATGTTGCCCAGAGGCAATGAAATCTCTATGAGCCTGTCAGACCCAGAATAATCAAAGCCTCAAAATATAACATGCTGTGTTCAGCTCCAATTGAAATTTTCCCCCAGCAAGTTCCAAGGGCTTTTAAAGACCAGATAATGGAACTTGTATGACATGGCCCAGTGATAGGAATAAAACACACTTGGCCAAGATTTTGATTCAGTTGCTACCAGGATTAGTGTTTGCATGCATCCTCCTCATATTTAGAACTTTTCTAAAGGGATAGAAAGCAACCTTGTCTTTCTCCTTTGTTTCACTGGACACCTGGTTGCTTGCACAGGCAGTTTTACTGGCTAATCCTAAACCTGTTTGGTTCACCAGGATCACATGGAAAATCTCTCTGCCAGTTACTCATCTTGTAGTTTCTTCTTGTAGCTCTTCAGTGATGGCCTTATTACCTGAGATGATGTTGAGGATTCCACATTTCTGAAGTTCAAAGAATACTTCAGCTGAAGACAAAGGCCTCCCAATTTGTTTTCCTCTTAAACATCCACTAGATCTGGCTTTAAGGCCAATTTCAGTTCTTGCCATGTTCTCAAACTATTCCCAGAAAAAAAAAAAGTCTTCTGAAATGTAATTGTTTACGAGGTAAGTATGAAAAATAATTTCCTGGGTATGTAGCCAAACTGAGCTTCCAATTCACAAAAGCATTGGTCTGTGCCTGTGCTGTGCCATGGCTCATGATCTTCAGAACTAATGCAGGTAAGGAAGAGGAGTAACTCAATCCTACAATTTGGAGTGCATGATAATTAAGATAAATAACTAAACACTAAATATATGCTTAACTAAAAGTCATTCTCTCACCTTTCTGCAGAGAAGCAATACAGTTTGGCTTTTTCCAAGTGACTAAGTAAAAAGACAATTTACACTAACCTAGAAGAAAACAGATGGGACTCACTCAGGCTGGAAAACAGCTACCTCCCACGATTTAGCATTACAAACTCCTAGCATCTACACCAGTATTAATCATATAAAAATAGAAGCAAATGCAGATTTAGATTGTAACAACAGTCTTGAGGACATAGTTTTAACTTGGGTAGAATGAGAACCTGCCAATTGTAACAGCAGTTTAACAATCCAGAAAATCAGATCTTTAACACTGGACAGTAAACCTCAACGCTCCAGCGGTTTCCAAGACAAGTAACATTTCCCCATATAACATCTCTGACTATCAGTGATTTCTAATATTTGATGAGTGACTGAAGTCAAGACCAGAAACTGACTGACCACAGCACGTGTGCTCGGTGCATTTGCTGTATAGAAAGCAGAGAGCTATTTCCTCTATCTGGGTTGTATCACTTACAAAAACTACATCCGCCACTTTGGGCTAGAGGAAAATGAACTACTAAGTCTTTTTCTATCCCATATTCTGACGATCCTGTTCAGTATTTTCAGTGGTACCTAAAAATTCTTTTAATTCACACTGAACAGGAGGTACCCAGAGAAATGGAGCAACACCTCAGAAGGAAGAGAGGATACAATGCTATACTATCTCTAGACTCCCTCAGTGCTGGAGTTACCAAAGAAAATTGGGTCAGTTTTATTGGAAATTCTCAACATCTCTCCTCAGGAGGGAGAACTGCCAGATTTTCTTAAGAAAGTGTCAATATTGCCTATATTCAGCAAGCTTCTTTCTGACACTGACCATCTGGTAAATTATCATCCTGCATCGAGCTTTCCTTTAGTGCTTAAGAAAATGGAAGAGTTTGAAGGAGATGATTCCTCTCCCAGTAACATGTTGCCTCAGATTTCCTTGTGTTTTGTCAATCTGGGTCACGTCAATCTGTGGCTTTAACAGTCCATACTGAAACATGTTTGCATTGCACAACCTTTGCATGAAGTTTAAGAGACTTGGCTGTACTTAAAGTCGATAAGCACACCGGTCATCTGGTTGAGCAGTACCAACTGTAAGGTGCTGACTTACCTGGGGAGGGAGTTGCTCTGCCGACACCCTCCTGAGGTATTTTGGAGGGTTACTTCCCTTCCTTTAGGTGTACTTGTGTTTTCCTCATGAGCTGCTGTATCTTCCCTTTGTTAGCTGCTTTCAATATACTTAATACTGCATGTGGAGGTGCAGGCTGCAGCACCTGCAAGTCCTTTTCCCCTCTCTTCCAATTCCATTGATTTGGGCAACTTTCTAACAAAAGCAGCTGGGACTAAAGCTTGTTATGACAGTATTTTTGAAGAAAGAGAGGGGATGTGGTACACTGGAGACAGCAGCCTAAAAGAAAGCATTCTTTTTCATGCTATAACTACTTATACTGTTCCTTCCAGAAGAACGCAGAGTTTGCTCCAGCACTTGCTATTAATCCCATGAAACTTAGCCTTAAAACTGACAGCAGGCACAGTTAAAGTCTCAGACAAGCCCTCTACTTGCCCTTGCACAACCCAAGAGAACTAAATAGTCTTTTGGGAACCATCTGAAAATGGATGACACTTTTGTCTGGGTCAGTTTCCCCTTTTGATGAGTCTGTTAGTATCAGTATATGCATATGTGAACATGATTTTATCTCCAGTTTTCACCATTGAGGTGGGATTCCCACATCAAAGTACTCCCCTCTTGCCTCAGAACTTTAAAAACATGTTTATGAGTCCATCTGCCCTACAGTAAATGCAGGGTCTGATTCAGCAAAGCACTGAGCTTTTGCTTAACACAGAGAAAAGGACTTTTGGGTGTACTTAACTTTTCGCATAAGTTGATGTGCTCTGAACTGAAGAGCTGATGAGCTTTTACATGGGATCAATCTGCCCAGGTCATCTCTTACTAAACTGAATTACATTGAAATTTTCACTGTTATCTCCCAGGGCCACACTTCACCTTCCTTGCATAGGAACACATTCAAGGCAGACACTGGAGACCACAGCTGCACCATGTAAAAGGAAATCAAGTGCTAATAGCACAGATGGTGGAGACATACAAAATGAAAACAATTGCTAGAGTAGCCAAGTGCTTCACCTACACTGGCAATTGTAGCAAACTCATCTTTACAATGGCTACTTAAAATTCAAACATAATCACAAAAATTGAAGTATTAATTGCAATTTAATAGGAAACAGCAGCATCCAAAGAGGGGAAAAGAATGTTGTTAGCTTGACTATTACACTCTGGAAGTGAGCCAACTGAAAGGAAAAAAAAGCCATTTCTAGTCAAAAGTGAATTAGAAATAGTTATAAATCCTCCAATAAGGTGTATGATTGATACACCCCTGACCAGTCCTATGCTATTAGTGACCTCAACCAATCAGATATTTATGCCTTATTTATTCCTCCCTTTCATCTAAAATACTGATACCTCAGGCATGGTAAAAACTTCAAGGAAGACCAAGAGTATTCCCCTCTCCTTGAGGTGTAATCAGAAGTATCATGCAGGATGAAACACAGCAAACCCCACAGGCTCTGGTTACAGTGCACAGTCAGAGCTTTCACAACAGCATCCACACTGCAGACTCAGCTGAGGGTGGAAAGCAAGCCAGTCCTTCCCACAAAGCCAGAGCTCACTGCTGGCTGTGGGCAGTCCAAGCAAACGTGTTGAGGGGGGCACAGTAACATCTCCCCTTACAGGCACATAGGTCCCCCACATGAGGCCTTACCAGGCTGCTGCTTGCTCTGTTAACTGGCAACCAAGCTGCTGCAAACCCAGCGTGACCCCAAGTTTAACTGCCTACACTATGGCAGTGTCAGGGTCCCAGCACAGGCCATCTCTGCCTGGTAATGTTTACGATCAAAGTACAAAGTACTGGATGACAGGAGGTAAAAAGCAGACAAACCTGAGCCAGTATGACAAGTGGTGGTCCAGCTGGGCTCTTGGCCTAGATTTCAGGGAAAGATTTTACAAGGAGAAAAAAAGAGGAGAAATTTTCAAAGAACAGTAGTGAAATCTCTTATGAAAATACAATTATCAAGTGTAAAACTGGGGGGATGGAGAGAAAGACAAAAGAGCTAAAGTACTTTCTAATCTCCATATTAGGTTTGAAACCAAGCACTCTTGCTCTTGGAAAAGACCAAGTGTCACTTCAGCTTTCTTCAAAAGATGCAGATTCTAAAGCCCAAGGCAAGCACCTCTTGCAGTTCAGTGAACCCTATTTCCTATTACACAACAACTGTTTCTTCATATCTCCACACAACATATTAGAAACCTTAGGAAAAGCTTTCCATGGATAAAAGTGTCCAGGGTATCTGCTGTAAGAAAGGTGCCTGACATCCTCTTCACAGACTGCGTGCAATAGCTCAGCCTGCAGATGCAAAAGCCACGTAGCACAGGACCTGTACTGACCCTGCTCCACTTAGGGCAAGTATTGTAGGTCTTGCTTCCACTAACAGGTTCTACAACACCTACACACAGTTTGAGTGATAGCTATTCCAGTGAAAATGTGGAGAACTTAACAGATTTGAGTGCTCAGCTCTGAGCATTCATTTTCTTGAAGTTTTTCAGATCAGCAATGTCAGTAGAAAAAAGAAAATATGCATCTGTATTATAAAGAAAACAATTCCATTGGGTAAGGTTCCATTCAGTCCAAAGAGTATTGCCAAGTCAGTTTGCATATCAGGCACAATTAGAAGCAGATAACATTTTAAAGTCAGCCTAGCCCAAGCACTGAGGAAAACAGAGCATAAATTCTTCTGTGCCAAAGACTGTGGAGTAAAAAACCTGACAAGTATTTCCCTGGTACACTTGTAATTTGCTGTTAAAAAAAAAAAAGTTATTTCACAGAAGATGATTTAGTTACATCTGAGAATTTATAATGAATTTTTGCAACACCATTCAAGGTTGATACTTTGCTGCTTCTGAGTCCATTTCCAGCCGAAGTCAGGAAACGGAGCAAACAGAGTAACAATCTGTGTATTCCCAACCTCCTACAGGTCTAGGGCAAAACAACAGCTAATGCATTTGTGATGCAAGATTATTAAACTGATTAAATAAAAAGGAGGAGGATTAATTCCTGGGCCCCAAATTCACAGAATGCAGCTACAGGGAAGACTGGGAGGTAGAACTGGAAGGTCACAGGAGCTTGGCCAGGCTGAGCCAACTGCTTATGCACAGTACTGAAAGACAGGATCCCTTCTTTCTGAATACCTGTTGGAAAACTGAGGCCACCCAACACTGCAAAATCAGATCCTAGGAAACAGAACAAGACTGTGTGACTCTCAGAAAAATGCATTAGTTGCACCCACTGTGTCAAAAGGCAATCTCCAGTCAAGGAAACAGGAAAATTTGATTTCATATAAATACAAGTGTCAAATGTTAATGACTGTAACATATTGTTTGACATTGTCCTTGCTCAGAACAACTTCATAATTCAATTCTAATACTATTTATTAGCCTGAGCAGTGCTTGCAGAAGCCAAAGTGTGATAGTATCTACAGTCCATCCAAAACTTTGGTTTTCTACTGATCCTAACTCTTCTGCAGTCCTACTTCCTACTCAGCATGTAGGTCTCCATGCAAGCAAGGGTTCTCCTTGTGCACAGGTCTCTGACCTGAAGCCCTCAGTCTTACGTGGTTTGTAGGATACATGCTTTGGGCCAAGTCTGATGAATGAAAACCATATTTTCTCTATTCCAGCATCAGGGAGGTAAAACAAAGGTTTAATTTGAAAGCAGGAACTGTAGCTCACCTCAAGGACATCAAAATGAAGAGCAGTAGTTATTCACTGCACCCTTACACTTCAGCCAGGACATTTAACCTGTTCTAACAGTACTCTCCATCCATTCAGTGTAGAACTGAAGTGTCTTTGCTGGCAATGTGTACATACAGAGCATATGCACCTGGAATCCTAAGGCACAAACCTCCTAAAAGGAGGGAGGAAAAGCAAAGCCTTCCTGAGTCAATCAGTGCTATAGGAACACAAAGGGAAGGAGTAAGCATTATTTAACATGAGGTGAAGGTGGCAATTCATAGCATTAGCAGCAGGAGGCTGCTGTTTCTCCGTCCTCCAGAGTCTACTGAACTTATTAAGCAAGCATCACCACCCTAAGAGAAGCTATTATTGATTTTTTACATGATCCTATAGGGGATGTGTGACATTATTTCATGAAAAAAATACCAGTACTGTCAAAACATTACCATTCCTGGCCAGAAAGGAATTTCTGCAGGGCAGTATCTACTCAGAACAGCCAATGATCATGGGCTTAATTTAAATAAGAGCAAGCATAGGTAAAACCTTCAGTATCCATATCCCAGTTAAATGCTCTAATCATTAGGTCCTTGACTGCTCCAAGTGGGGTTTTGACTTAAAGGCTGGAAAGGCAGTCAACCTCAAGGTATTCTGGGCTGTCACCACTAGAATTATGAAACAGAACAGGTAGCCCACCACAATGCCTTGTGTGACAGTAGCTACATTTACACATGGAAGTGTTCAGGAAACATCCATGGAGAGAGGTACTTTTGTTTGGAAAAAGCTTTTTCACATCATGCAGTAGTTATGTGAAAATATATTAACAGAATAAAGTCTATGCCGTTTTTTCCTTTTTGTAAAAAGCTTTGTAGTTTTCCTAGTTACTAATGAAACTTGACAGCTTTTTCAGAACAAAACTTTCCCAAACTAAAAGCTTTCTGTTATGGAAGAAAAAAAGTTTTTTACATGCCTGGCCACAAACTCTACAGTTTTTTAGGAATTTCATCCTGCTGGCAAGCACCTACAGTGGGTATTGAGCATACAAAATCCAAGCTTTCCTCTCCTCTCTGACTTGTCCAAGGGAAGAGAGGACAACAAATGAGAACATCTGGCTAAATACATGACTTCCAGTTTCCTCTGAAGGCTAATATCCAATTTCCTTACCTAGTTCTTTTTGCTTTAGATCTCTGGTTGGAGAAAACATGACAGTAAAATGGAGTTGTGATAGGAAGTTATATTCACAGAAGGGTGGGACTTTAAAATTTTATTTATTTTTATAGAAATGGAGAAAAATTCAGTAACTGCTTTTGGGGAAGAAGAGCTTCTTTTTGAATCCCAGATGATCTTACTACTCACATATTACTGACTCTTTTATTAGTTCTGCAATATCATTTGATGGGACAGAAGGGGAAAAGAGCATTCACGGGTCCTGATTTCCTTTTCTGACTTTAAATAATTCCTTCTATTTCTTTCTGTATCTCAAGCTTCTCCTTGCACAAGACGGATAGAAGCCAGTATTGTCTATGTTACAAAGATGACAGGAAAATAAGTTCATATTAAACATGGTCTAAGGACTTGGGGGAGATAATAAGGAACTCCAAAACGAATGACAACTCCAAACTGAATGACAGTATCTTAAGATCCTTAAAATGGTAAATGATGCATTGTTAAAGCATTCAGTTTCACTAACATTTAGAACATACCCAATCAGAGGTTTTCTTAAATTTTTTTTCTATCCTTGAAGAAACTTCTTGACTTACATGACAGCTCTTGTTTTAACAGAAAAACGGCGCTGGATCGCTACAGCCTGGAGAAGGCAGGATTCACCCACATCCTCAACGCGGCCCACGGGCAGCGCAACGTGGACACAGGACCAGAATACTACAACAGCATGAGTGTGGAGTACCATGGAGTGGAAGCAGATGATCTCCCCACTTTCAACCTCAGCCAGTTCTTCTATTCAGCTTCCAAATTCATTGATAATGCACTTCAGGATGAAAGAAGTAAGGAGGGTGCTGAAAATCATTCAATCCAGCATAATATTTACCCCATCTGATTAAAAGCATAGTTCCATGGCATTTAACCTTGTGGGAATGAAACAAGCCCAATACAGTTTAACAGAGACTATAAAACTAGTAGTAAGGAACCAGTTTAAGAGAAGGCAGAGATGTAATTAGGACCCTTCTCACTAACACCAGCCCAAGAGCCCCCTACCAGGCACTTTTGTCAAAGTTCTCATCACAGCTTGTATCAAGGGGTCCTGTCTGACAGAGATTTTTTGTTGTTGTTTTGACTCCTTCCAAAACACATCGGAAACAAATGGATGTTGCATAGGTGCCATGAATATGCTGTCTTCTCCACCTTTTCCTAATTAGTCCTTATCAAGAAAGGTTTAATGAATATTAGTTGCATAGTGGTGGGAGTAGAACACGAGTGGTCTCAGACATTCCATGCTGTCATTCCACAGCTTCATGCTCTGCACCATAAGATTCTCTCTATAAATACAGAAACCACCCTTCCTATCTGACCATCAGATCTACCCTAACCTATACCATTTATCTCTCTGCCATCTTCCAAGCAGCAGGGAACTGATACAGCTCTGACAGTAGTAATCTAGAAACATTTCATTAAAGTGTTTGTAATTTCTTAGCTTGATTACTACAAATCATTATTTGCTGATCTCCAGCAGTGTCCTATCAGAAAGCTTTACACTGATGTGAAGTGCTATAGCCTAGGCCTCACACTGACTTTCAATATTACTCCTAATCTTTCCCCACACATACTTTTTAAAAAAATCTCAGCAGGATATTTTACCAGAAACCAGTTGAGCAACTTACGACTTTCCTGCTGACCTATAGAGACCTTAATATCAGAGGGTCAGACATCAAGTTTCTAGCCTTGTGGCAGCTTCTGTTCTTGGCTGTCTAGCTCAGCTGCAGGCAGTTACTACCTGACTTGCTTCCAATAGCCAGCCAGGTCTTTACAATTTTACCCTTTCAGCAAGTACAGTCCACACAACAGTTCCTTCCCTTGCTCAGGAGAAAACCTTGAAAGCAGATCAGTTTTAAAAATCAAAGTCCTAATAGCAGGAGAAACTGCTTCAGGAGCTTACTCACTTATGAAGAAAGATACCCAGCATTTCAAAAAAGCGTGTCTGAAGCACTGCCTTTGGAAAGGAGAGGATAACTAACACACACCCGTGTCTAGCCATGGCTGGAGGCCAGAGGTCACTGTCAGACTGGAGTAGCTGGAATAAGAAATGCAGACTTGCTCATTCCCACCACCCTCCTGTTCCCATAAGACTTTAGTCTGCTGTACTGAGGTAAAGAAACAAGCACAAGGGAAGCAGCAAGGGCAAGAAAAAAGCCTTTCTTTGCAATAAATATTGTAGGAGGAAAGGATGAGATGGGGGGGCATTAACCTTTTTGTTTCAAAACCACATCAAAGTCCAGGAAGTTCTGAGATCATATCAAGCACCAGCCCAGTACTGGAACACAAAACCAAATTGAAAAGCAACTGAGTGAATAACCAAAAAAAAAAAAAAAAAAAAAAAAAAAAATCTCAACTCAAGTAGGTATTACAAATTGCAGTGATTTTGGTAGCTGTAGTAATTTCTGCCACATTCACATGGCTTTTAAACAAGTTAGCTGGGATCTGATGAAGGCACTATGCATGGCCCAGGAAGACACTGAGGTTTAAAGCATGACAATAACTTTGCAATACACATTTACAAAACAGAATGACTCTGGAAGCTAGACTTAAGTGTGAACCAATGCCTCTTATGGAAGAAAAGACTAGAGGTAACTAGTGCTCTCCTCCAACAACATAAATGCATTATTTGTGAATGCACATCTAGTGCAGAAAAGTGTTCTGCATTTCCAAACAAACAGGCTATTTTGTGTGCACCTTCCTGACAAAAACATCCAGATTCCTAAACAGGATTTTGTATGAAGCAACCAAGCACCTATCTCCAGTGGGAATGACATGGGACTTTAGTCTGTGGTACTAAATACTTCTGACCAGTAACACCTTTACATTGCGCTGCTGCTTTGTATTAGAACTGAACAAATGCAGAGAGGGAAAGGGGGTGGAGGGAGAAAGAAAAAAGCTTCAGCTTGTGTGACCAGAATGTGTTAATGAATTTACTCTGGCTGTGTCAAGTTCTGGCTGTATCCGGGGTATGACCTTCAGCCAGATGATCAAATTAATTGAATAGATGTCTTCACATAACGATTTTGCTGGGAAGATGCTCGATAATCAATGCTGTTGAAACAAGCTGTCATTCTAATGAAGAAGGCCCTCTCTGAAAAAGACCAGAAAGACTGGCAATTTAGATGCTGTCAAAACAGTCCTAATTCTGACTTAACATTCAAAATCTTCATGATGGTGAAGAAACTCCTCAATCAGAACAGTATTTGTAGGGTTTAAGCATGGGCTGATGGACATAAAAACAGTTATAAGAGTAAGTTTTAGAGGCAAACTCTAATGGGTCACAATTATGCATCCTGTCATTCAGCTGTGCATAAAGCTTTCCCAAAAGATGCAATTCAGACCATAGAACAGCTTAAATTTTTTAACATGAAAGGAAGACATTATTTTAAGAAGTTTATAGGTTTCTTACTAAGCTACAGATTTAATACTCATTCCCTTGGAATTTTAGTTCCTCAGAACGTAAAATAGAGGGGAATGGCATTTTCACTTCACGTTAAAATGTCAGGGGAAAATACACTAAAGACAGAGATTTTAAAAGAAAACAAAGTGGGAAGAAACATATGAGACAGCTACAAAGACCTGAGGCGTTTGACCAAAGACACCTCAACATTCATTGCTCCAACTGACTCTGGAAAAGGAGTGCTGCATCTAGACAAATTTTCAAGAAACACAAACCCAAGTCCAGGGAACGAAGTATTTCAGAGACCTGTCACCACTCAGCAGACCTCTGTCTCTGTGCACTGATACTGCATATTCTGGCACACCTTGAAGATATAAGTGGTCAGAACCAAGACTGCAAGAGCAGACTCTTTTTGGAGAATGAGGGTTCAGATTGGTCCTTATGTTAGAATGGAAGAGACTATAAAATAGTACAGAAGGGACATGGCTCTGCAGAAGAGTGTCAGTGTTCTGCTGCAACAGGCAGTTGGCTCTTGACTATTCACACAGAGCAAAGGACAGACTTCCTTTTCTTTAAACTAGTGGACATTTTGGAAGATTGTACAGCCATTTTTTGCCTTTGTTAACACAATATGGAACTGTATTTTCTCCTAGATCTCCTGCATTTGCCACCCACATAAAGCAAAGCATTCCTTGTCCCACCATGTATTTTATCACCTCAACAGCAACACATTTACAAGGTGGGAAGCTCTAAAGAGAAGCACTGAAGGGCTAAACAAATGAGTGTTTTCATCCATTTCGAATATTTGCAGTAATAATAGAATGGATTATCATTTTCCAGGAGAGGAAGAGGCACTTTTAGTTATCAGAAGGACTGGAATTTTGCCAAGACGCCTCAAAGACTATCTGCTGGGATTGGGATGTAGACTGTAACCATTAATCCTTTAGTGTTGGCAGTTCTTGATGCATCCATTACACAGCAACGCTAGTTGTGCCAAGACATCCTCTTGTGCCTGGAAGCAAAGGAGTTAATCGGCAGGAGTCATGGCTCTGCACCCAGCACTTCTCACTAGGCACAGCTGACAGAGATAAACTATTATTGGCCCTGATAGCATGGTTTTTATTTTTTTCTCCTGTGGCAATTCTGCTTAGCAGGGTGTTAGAGAGAGTGCTCCAAATCCACTTCCTCCAGCAGTTCAACCTTTTGCGAGAACCCCTCCAGGGCTTTGAGTCATTTTTGGAAATCTTTTGAAGTGTTTCAAAACCTGTCAATCAGACCTGAACCCACTTACTGTTCTCTTCCTCCACCTCCCCCAGATACTGCTAACATGGAAGGTTCCACTTTGACTTACAACCTTGCTACTATCCAAAGCCAAGGACTTTCTGCCTCTGGAAGCCCCAAGTTAAGCCACGCAGTGTCACAGAGTTAAACTGTGGTATGTTTATTCAGAGATGAAAACCCTTGGCAAAGACTCTGCACTCACAGGATATGAGACAGGCTCCTGCTGCAAGGAGATGATCGTATTAGAATACTCAGATGATGGTGGTGGTGAAACATTACTTTCATTCAACACAACAGAGTGCTAGCCAGAAATTTCTACAGCAGCTTTCCTCTAGTGTAAGAGGTGGTTTCTTTCCACCCCCTGGTTATATGCCTATGGCCTTTCTTATCCTCTGCCCTCAAAAATGGGCATAAAGTAATGCAATCTAGATCTCAAAGGATATTATTGTCAGAACAGAAAACCAAAACCAAGTTTGGTTACTTTTTGTGTCTAGTTAGTAGAACTGAGAAAGGCATCCCCCATGCATTCCATTTATTCTCATAGAAGCATGCTCTGAGAGCACACCAAACCCTCCCACACCCTTGTGCTTTGGTCATTATTCCCAAACACAAAATTATATACACACTGTTTGTGAGGCATGTAAGACAAAGCTGCAGCAAGGCTTGTTGTGGTACTTAATGCAGCCCCCAGGCCTTCTCTGAAAGCTTCGTTCACAAATAGAAATATACATGGTTTAGGATTAAACAGATCATCCCTACTGTAGATGGTGTTCAGTTTTAAGATTTACAGCCTCAGTTTTCCCTCATGTGGAAAGAGAGGCTTATCGAGTGCTATAAGGGTGGTCAAACACCAAACACAGCAAGGGCATTACAGAAACCTCCACTGTCAAAAGGAAAGGATCACCCAGTGTCACCTCTGATGGTGTCCCTTTGTTTCCACAGGCAAGGTGCTGGTTCACTGTGTCATGGGCCGCAGCCGCTCAGCCACGCTGGTCTTGGCTTACCTGATGATTTACAAGAACATGACCGTGGTGGATGCCATTGAGCAAGTGTCAAGGCACCGCTGCATCTTGCCAAACCGGGGCTTCTTGAAGCAGCTGAGAGAACTGGACATAGCGCTGGCACTGCAGAGGAGGAACAGCAAGAACAGCCTAGCCCCTGCTGAACAGCAGAACAGCACCACCATCTAGCATTGTCCTGGCACAGCTGTGCTACTGGAAAAGAAACTCCATAAAAGGATGGGAGGGGAAGGTGTAGTTAATTACACAGTCACAAGGATCATTTGTTATTTGCTAAAAAAAACCAACAACTAAGTCATTTCAAATACTGTCAAGATGAGAAAGAAGGGAAACCAAATTTAAACCTCACAGTCTCAGAAAGTTCCAGCCTTAGCAGAATTCTTTGTTACATCAACAAGTAAGTTTTTCTCTCTGCAAAAATCCCCAAACATTTGCAACACAAAAGCAGGCACAACTTAAAACTCTCTTCTAGCTGAGTACCCCCAAAATCCTGATCCTAACTCAAGTATCCGGCCTTTAAAGGAGAGCAGCTAGGCACTCCTGAAGAAATCTTGCAGGAAAAACACCAAATTGTTTAGTCCAGAGTCCTGAAGGTTTTCACCGGAGTTTGCCTTTTTGCGCTGTTTTCTGGCATATCTATTTCTTTTTTCACAGTGATAATCTAGGGCAGCACAGCAGTTAGAGAGCCTCTACATGAGGATCAACTACATATGAGAACTAGAAACAAAGCAACCCCCTTGAGAAGGTCAGATGCATAAGCAGCTACAATGGACAACGATTCAAGGAGATACATACACATGACATTTTAGAACTTTCAGTTTAAATTGCTTAACTTGTCCTAAATCCTTCAACTGCCTGAATCATGTCCTTTACATTGTTAGGATGAAGTTCAACGCTGAACTTGTAGAGCTCCAACGGCCCCCTAACTAATAATGGATTATAACCAGTTCTAATGAGATTTTAGAAAAGGCAAGAGACACCAATGAAGCCTTTAAAAAAATGCCTCTCTGTGACTTGACTAACAGGAGAAGAAAGCTGCTGCAGTGCTTCCAGACACTGTACATATCTAACACTACCAAATGTTTCTTCCTATCTCAGCTTTAGCCATCTTAATAGGTCATTGTGCTCCCACACAGTTACATTTGTTAATAATTGCATCTGTTGACAGAAGTGCTGCTAATACACCAATGGGGACACCAGACCAATTTTCTGCCTTAACTCATTCCATTTACCCTGCTCGATATAAATTATCGCCAACTGTGTTTTGAAACAATGAGAGTTTTGCCAGCATTTGATATTCTTAAAATGCGCTTCAGAGGAGGATCTCAATTAAGCCACATTTACCTTTCCTGCATCTGCAAAAAAGTGAGGTCCTCACCCTCCCCACCAGAATTTTACCTAATTCAGTGTATCGGATAGGAGGTATTTGCTCAGTGCTGAGAGGAATGACCTGGCCATTGAGCACAGAGGAGAGTTCTCTTGGTCTTTACCAGCTGACAAAAGACTTCGCAACTTTGGTACAGTACAAACTGCCTAAGTCTTGGATACTTGAAAAAAAAAATACAGGGCAGAAATGTGCCATTGAGAACTGCAAGGATATGCTACAAACCAGAGTTGAGCACAACTTTATATACTTTTTGTAGATGTTAACAGTGCTTCACAGGCTTGGCACCTCTAGTGTGAAGGCTTTCCTATTCCTTCACTTCCTTTTGGGGCCCAAAACCCAGTAAATCACTCCTCACCCAACACTAACTGTAGCCAAGGCTGCACATACCCATAGTACAATGCTTCTGATTTATCATGTGGATTTATCTGCATAATAAACACCTTATCTTTAAATTCTCAGAAAAGCAGGCCACATTTAACATAACTAAAGTACTGCTAAAAAACCAAATTAGACATCCCAGTGTGAACAATATTCATGACAGAGATACACATACTCTGGGACTTTAAGCTGATTAAGTATCCCCTATACCTGTATTAGAAGGGAAAAAAACCCACTGAAAAAAACCCCCAGAAATAATAAGGAACTCAAAGGAAGTAATTTGACATTTCAAAAATAAATAACCAACTCACAATGTGGGTTTAGAGTAAAAATATTTTTGGGTGGGGTCCTTCAATTCTTTCTGCCTACTTCCATAGACCTTCAAATGCACCTTTTCACACCACCTTATTGTCTACTGCAGTTTAATTCACAGCCCAGACACAGATCAGCTCTTCCAGCCTTCTGCTGGACAAACGTGCCTTGCATGGCCCTGCTTTCATTTACACTGGCAGTGAAAGGTGAATGTTTCTTACCATTTGCTTTACAGGCAAGAATTCTGTACCAAATGATAAACTAAAAGATAACAACTATCTGTGAGGATTTCCCTTTGTCAAGCTACAGGTCATCTTCTTTCTTGCATCCTGCATGAGAGCTTGACGACTGCTGTAACTGAATGAGGATTTCCCATTGATTTACGTGCATAATTGATCACCTTCAGCAGTACAGAAAATTGCCAGGGCCATTCTTTCTATTTACCATGCTGATATAAATGGAGTTTGTTTCCATCAACCACCCTTGCCTGATGGACAAATTAAACAGCTTATAAAAGTGAGAGACATAGACAGTGATCTAACATGGAAGATGAGTACCTTTAGCAGTCCTTCGTTTCTGCTTATATCAGAGATTCTTACGATGTTAGCAAAGGATTGGTTGCATTTTCCCCACTGCTAGGGCATCAGGTAGCCTGAGTGCAACAACACTTACCATTCCTGTCTTTGCTAAAGGGCTGAGTGCAGCTTCCAGGAGTACTGGCACTTGGCAGCTTCCAGATGAAGTATGTCCTGCTCCAAAGACAAGTATCTTTCCTAGAACCAGGTCTTTCCTGAAGGACTCGCCTGGCACAGCTCTGCCAATTAGGCAGTTGTGAAGTAAACATACTTTCCATTTACTTCCCAGCTTTTTTTTGCCTACTGTTCTCCCAGAATTAATGAGACTAAATGAGAAAAGCGGAAGTTCTGGAACATGTGACTTCCACGAAGTGAGGCAACTCTTGCAAGCTGCTAATCAGCTGATTCACAAGTGTCAGCAGCATCGACTCCAGCTACAAGCCAGGTCTGCAGGAAACACACACACACAACAAAGCAAGTTGATTTCCTTCTTGCCAACCACCAGTGGCATGGAGCATTCTGTAAGAGTGCACAGCCAAGGAAGCCTCCTGCCTTCCACAAGAATCATCTATTACAATTCTGTGAAGAATTTTTTGAAGACAGTAAAAGCAAGAGCTCATTCCCCTCTGGGATGGTGCTCGAGCACACAGTCAAAACTGACACTGCAATGCGCATACAAGACAGAGAACGAGTCCATCTGTCAAGGAAAACACCACCTTCTTATTCATCAGAAATTTAGTGTAGTAATGCAATTCACAGCTTAACAGTTGTTATGGGAGAAGATGGAGGATAGTCCCTCATCCTCCTGAAAGGAATTAATTCTGAAACAACAAAATTATATTGGAAACTTGCCTGTTGTGCGCACACTATACATCATATCCCAACCAACTTTTAACCCATACATTGTAAATACAGAATTTTAGCAATATGCTGGAGTCAGGATGCTCTGTTTCAGGTCAGCAAATATTTGAAATGGTAAGAAGGTTTGATTTGCCTGTATGTTACAGGCTTCAAAACTTGGAACTAAACAGCAGCAAATAAAGACCCAGGTGCCTTTTTCATTCACTGTAAAAACACACAAATGAAAAATCACAAAACATAATGCTACTTTGAGATGCAATTATTTAACACAGATATGGTCCTAGCTAAACACACCTGAAGTCTGCACATAACTGCATCGCGTTCCACTTTCCTTTTCCTAAGCATAAAAAAGGTGAGTTACTTTGTGAAGATGAAAACAAAGTTTAAGTACTATGAATACTCTCTGCCTTCAATCAACAAGTATGACAATGTAAGTGCATGAACTAGGATCTTTGTTGTATTCTGCTCTCCTTATCAGGTGTTCTGAACTCCTAAAACACAAGTTACTCCAGATTACCATTTGACCAGCAATTTTAGCACTCATTTAGGTTGACTACTTTAGACTGCTGCTCCATTGTACTAAAACTGAACAGGTCGTGCACATGAATCTGTAGTAGCAGTTTCCTGATTTGGCACCACCACACAGTAATGGTTTTATTTAAAGAAATAGACATTTCTCTGACTTTCAGATATATGGAACACTACTTTAAAAGCTGTTTTATATACTGGAATGGGGACACAGTTTTCAGTCAAGATGGCCAATCCTTTCACCTTAGCAAGCAACCTTACTGCAGTGACAGTGGCAACATCTACATTAGAAGCATTCTGAAAAATTATTACATGGACTTTTTCTGGTGTAGATTCACACATCCCACATTTGAATTGTCCACTCACAAGATCCAACTATAGCCAGCCTTCTTGTCTTTAACAGACTTTCTATTGCTAGATGAGAAGTGCTCATCTCTGTGTGTGTTTGTGTGTGCCCACATACATGCATATACACAGAAGCCATAGATTCAATGCAGAATTTGCATCATCTTGTTACCCAGCAAAGGAAGAGATTACAATTCTATCATTAAAATACAGTTCAAACACGATGTCTGTTACTATCATATATCCTTTTATATATATATATTCACACTTTCTATAGGAAAGAAGTTTCATACATTAAATATTGACAGCCTTGTAAGGTATTAAATACATATTTATTCAATATTTTATTAAGATTATTAAAAAAAATAATCTTAGGTATTCTTTGTTTTCACAAGGTGTATGCAATTATGATGAGTAACCTACACTTAAGCTCTAAACAGCCTAATCCAAACCCCACCAACTTTAATGGGCTTTAGATCAAGCATGTGAGAGCACCATAACAAACACTGTTTCAGGAGGTAATTCCCATGCAACATCAAACTATGACAAGACACAAGAGGCTAAAAATGGCTCATCATAATTTATTTTATGTTAAAATGTACAGCTTGGGGGAGGGGTGTAGTTTTTTGCAGTTTTTATTTTTGTTGCTTGGGTGGGTCTTTTGTGGGTATTTTTTTAAGTGACTGACTAAAAAGATAACAGATAAATACAAGAGTGTCACTGGGTCCTATTTTTACATGTATCAAGCCTCTTCTGTTCGGCCCTTACAGTCACTCTGTACAGGTACAAAGGCTACAAAAAAGGAAGCAATATAAACAGACACAAATAACTTTCGCCTTTTTACATGCGATCTGTAAGCTTAGTTTGAGCTATTCACACGCTACTGCTCTATTTTTTCCCTTAAAAAATAACTCCAATATTTTATAAAGATAGAAAAATCTACAGATGGAATGAAAATGTAAAGTTAGAGGCATTTCCATAAAATAGCAACTTTACACAAAATTCACTACTTTTTTTTTTAAATCCTGCCAAGTATTTGGACATATACGAAAATGTTTCAAAACTTGACAAATAAACACTGAGATGTTTCAATCAACAAAAAAACATAACAGTTCTTATAAAACAGAAAGCTGCCTTTTTTCCTACCCCAGCCCCAAAGAAACTGGTCACAAAAATGGAAAAGAGTCTCAACTTTACACTAAACATACAGCAATAAAACCCTTTGAACTAATCAAAATGTGAATAGCTTTTGCAGCTTTTTTTTATTATTTTTACAAGTTTTATAATTAACAAAAATATAGTTCTGGTTTTTTTACCCCTCAAACTAGGGTAACCTAATCAAGGCAAAAAAATTAAGAAATGGCTTACTGTTAAGCACAACACTTGTACAGTACTACAAAATGCACTGTCACTAACAAAGACATTAGCGGCATGCAGAAGTGTCACCTTCAGAAACAAAATAATACAATAAAAGAACTGCTAAAAGGCATTTACATGTGGGGAAAGGAGAGAGAAAAAGCTCATGATCCAGTACTGTCTGATAGTTTTGGAGTCTATTTATCCACATTTTTAATGGGAGCAGGCACATAAAATGGCTCTGAACCATCAGCTGCTGTGTAATTGCAGTTCATAGAAAGAGGTCTTCCTTTCCAGAGAACTTCAAGCTCAATGAAATAAACAAAAAATGGAAAACCACCTAATTCCCCCCAAAGAGAAGTTAAATCTCACAATGTTAAAAAAATAAACAGAAAACCCCAAAACAGAACAAAACAAAACAAAAGAGAAAAAACCCAACAAAGCAAGAAATAAAGAAAAACTTGTATAAGGCTTTCTGCTGCATACAGCTTTTAAATGGTGCCAACAAATGTTTTTGCATTCACACCAATTGCTGGTTTTGAAATCGTACTCTCCAAAGGTATTTGTGCAGATCAATCCCATACGCCAGTTTGGTAGTGTGTCTCTCCCACGGGCCTACCTTCTCATGTAGGATCCATTGAGAGACTGTTTGGACATGCCTGTGTTCATGTAGCCGTGGTGGCCCGGAGGAGTGTACATCATGTTACTGTGGGGTGCTGTCTGCATTGGCTGCTGTGCATATGGCTGAGTTCCCATCATTCCCATCTGCATCTGCATAGGGTACTGAGGGGTTTGATTCATATACCCATGATTACTGTGATAGCCACTATTCATCATTGGCTGGGACATACTGTAACCATTCATAGCATTAAGGGTATTCATATTCATGTTCACTGAATTGACATTATAAGCAGGGGCTGGCATCAAATTTACACTCATATTCATGCCACGCTGCATTGTTAAGGTCCGTGCAGGCCCTTGCATGGCCACAGTCTGTGAAGCTCGTCCATAAATTTGTGGCTGATGGGCTGCAGCAGCAGGTGGCAGAGGCGTGGATTTGGTTCTTACAGAGACATGACCTTTGCTGGCCATCTGAGTCTGCAGTCTTTGGGTGTGGGATATTCCAATATTCGATGAAGTCATATTACGCTGCAAAAGGGGAGGTGGCAAATTCATGGGAGGAGGAGTAAGGTTGGGGGGAGGGGTCATGGTAGCCTGTGCTTGGGGTCCTCCAGGAACAGCATGTGGAGACTGAGAAAGCTGAACAAGCCCTGTGTTACTTAAGGGGGCAGACAAAGAGGCACTGTTTGCATAGGAAGTTACAGCAGCTGAATGGCTGTAAGGCAAAGAATGATCCATAAGCGTATTAGTTAACTGTTGCAGTTTGGCAAGGCTGAAGGTGGCAGATGGCTGTGAGTAATGCCCTGCTCCAAATTCACTCTGCCCCATTCTTTCATATAATCCAATGTTGGCATTGCTAGTCTCGGGGATTTCAGTCAACTGCATAGGTGGTGTGAAATTAGCAGCCATGCTGCACTGGGATAACTGTTGGTTGCTGCTTGGAGGCCTTTCAACAACACAGCCTTGGGGAGATTTTACATTACAAGTGGGAGGAGAATTGATGTTTGCTTGTTGCATCATACTACAGCTTCCATTAATGTTAGACATCTGCTGGGTCACTGCACAGCTACTCTGTGTTAGGTTACTGGACGTAAGGCTACTGTACGAGCAACTGTTTTGAGAAGAGTTGTTTCCACAGATACTACTACCCATTGTAGAATCGTAACTGCTTGGGTTTTCATAGTTTTCTGTTGTGCTCTCAATACTTCCTAAGTCACTAAACCCACTATCCACAACTTGCTGCGAATGATCAGAAACTGAGGGAACATCCATCATTGGGCTGGTCTCCATGTTCTGTAGAGATGGCACAGAAATGGCACTTTGATCTGGGCTGATCTGAGCATAGCTGTTCTCTAAAGGAGCAACATTTGGACTATTAACAGAACGAACTGACTGGCTGGGATGAGAGTGCACAGATGAAACTGGGCTGCTATGGTCAGACTGCTGACAGTCATCCAGGGTGGTCATTTGGGGACTTTGGTCGTTGTGGGCATAGTTCTGCAAACTTCTACAGGCCTCTTGAGTCTCTGCACAGTCCTGAAATGTATCTTCATGTTCACTTGTTTCTTGGGTTAGAGACTGTACCGCTTGAACTGTCTCTGAGTCAATCTCCATGGTCTCAGTACTCTCTCCCTTGAAATCGGAATGTAATTCTTCACCAGGTTTTTGGTCCTGGTTGTTGTCTGCATGATCATCATCAGATTCAGGCACTGGGTCTGAATCTGTAGCAAGTTCTTTCTGGTCGCTTTCACACTCATCAGCTGCAAGGTCAACACCACAATCCATTAACTCCTCCTGATTTGAATTACCAGTTTGAACATTTACGTCTAAAAAAGATTGCTGAGTTTCCAGCATTTCTTTGAAAGCTTCCCCAGGCAACTCCTCTTTCTCCACTTCTGTTGAACCCATGTGACTATCATCTTCATCATCTGCATCATGATCTTCATTGTGAGAAGGTTCTTCATCCTCCTCCTCCTCTTCCTCCTGATCATCCAAATGCACGGACTCCTCTTTTTGCACAAAAACTTCTTCTGCTTTGTCTTTTTCTTGATCTTTTGAATTGATTCCATCTTCTTCTATGCTCCTTTCTTCTTCCCCATCTTTCATAGCATCATTTTCTTGTTTTCCAAAGGGTTCACTGGGTGGATGCAGAGGTTCAGGTTCTACCTCTTTCACCTCATCATCTGGTGGTGGTAACGCTTCAACATGTTCTTTAACAGCTTCCTCTGTAACAGCAGGAACTGAACAGGGCTTGTCTTCAGCTACTTCCTTTTGTTCTTCCACCAGCACCTGATAGTCAGGCTCCATGGGAGTCTCGGGTGGAGTGTATAAATTAAGCTTAAAGCCAGGTTTTCTTTCTTTGCTTTGCCTCCATTTAGATGGACCACGCTTAACTCCTTTGGGCCAACCCTGCTTATTCTTTAAAGGTTCAAGATTGTCTTTAGTGCTTTCTTCCAACACAGCTACATCCTCTGTATTATCTTTGGGAGGTAATAGAGACAAAAAAAAAAAAAAGTCTTAGCTTGCAGACTAATCAATATTTTTCAATATAAACCTGAAAATAATTTATAAACTCAAAATGTATTAAGAATGTATGAAACAAGAGTTATAAACAGATTTCAAACCACAGTAGAACGATGTAGTATCCACAGCTGAAACACACTACACAGATATGTTATTGTTTGCTGGCCTTTTAACAGATACTATCAGAGCCACCATTTATACACTAGAAGAATCCCAGAGATTTAAATGACAAGACATGTAAACTAAAGCAAATACTGTCCAAATATTTGACTTTCAACCTTTGGTTTTAAAATAGAAGGATGCCTTCACTTTATATAGACATTGATCTAACGCATATTCATCTTTTTTGACAGTAATGACTTGAAAGTCTGGAGTTTTCTCTTTGACCATTCTGGAGGACAAGCCATAATAAATACATAATCATGCTTTGATACCAACACTGAAAAAAGATGGTTCATTCTAGTGCTTTCTCATGGGCAACATATCATGACACGGCTCACAATAGATGATAAAAGACAAAAGATAATTAAAATTAAACAGAGTGCATTAGAACGCAAAATTAATCCATTGACCATAAAAAGAGGAGATTCACCTCTTTCCTTTCTCCCCAGATACCACTTACATATACGCCAGGATAAAGGAGAATTATCAAAATACAACATGCTGCACTTGGGAGTATAATGGCTTCAGTGATACTTCTCTATTGTGATGACGTGGTCCATGGGCAAATACAAAACACCAGTCTAGTTAAAGCAGTGCAAACCTGACCACTGGGACATAGCTGGAACTTGCTGCTATTAATTTAATTAATTTCTCTTGAGAAGCTGGAAAAAGTGGTATTATTCTAATGTACCACATCACACAAAAGCTGTTTCAAATAGAAATCAGCCCATGATCCCTCAATTGAGGATCTCAAGGATGAAACTTCCCATGCAAAAACAAAAATACTGAAGTAGTACCTTCTTGGAGAAAATACAGAGACCTGAGAGTCTAGTCATTCATTCTGGAATTAAAACTCATAGGCATAATTTGAGGGCCAGGAGATCAGGAAAAGTGTACATTTAGAATAGCTCATTAATAGTTTCACAATCCATCCATTAACTTTTCGGACAGGAAATATTCTTGAAATCAAGCTAGAAAAGCAGTTTTGAAAGGACACAGTTAAAACTGTGTCTTTCGTGGGGAAAAAACACAGGATCTTGGTGCTGACGATATATTATGCCACAGAAGCAACACTGCTGAATAGAAAGATATTTGTGTAAATCAAGTCTTACTTTTTGCTTTTATCCTTTACCACTGATACAAAAACTATATTGGACAATATTCCAGTGATACCCTTTGCACTGTTGATTATGAAATGCCCTGCTGTAGGGACATAAAAGTTGTTTTTGACAATTTGACAAGAACTTCAGTGCCTCAGACTGGAAAAGATTTGTTTCCTGAACACAAAAAGCAAATTATAATATTATAAAAATAACGGCTAAATACATCTCATTAAAAATTTCCAGATTTATGACAAAAGTAAACACTTCTTTTGAAGGCCACCCAACAAAATTAATTTTGTGACTATATAAGAACATTTTAAGTTTACCTGTACCATTTTCATCACTCCTGTAACAATGAATATCTTTCTCCTCCTTGTTCTGCTCTTCTTCCTCCTGTTTCTGCTGCCCAGGTTGATACTCAAAAGCTTTTCTAATCACAGGCTTCAAGTCATCATCTTCTCCATCCATCTCACAGGTGGGTTCCAGCTGTGGCATGGGCCGCTCTTCATCTGAATTATCAAATGGCTCATTCAACACCTCTGTTGTTTCAGAAATCGTCTCTGTTGTAACACTGCTATTTATCCTTCTGCGTTTACGGCCCCTTTTCTTTTTCAGTATGAAAGGTCTCTGAAAAACAATTCCACGAATCAAACTCTTCCTACATTCCCGTTCATTAACTGATTCTAGACATAAATTTTTGTAGAGTGAGTTTACAATAATCCATTTACTCATTCAAAAAAACACCTTACGTGGCATCAAATTCAAATGTAGACAGAATCTAAAAGTAAAATGTCTAAACAGTTAAAATAGGTATGCATGCACGTATACAAACCTTTCTGTAAGTGAAAATGAAGACTAGAATTTTCTTTATATTGTAGTGTCTTTTACCTTCTTCTGCCAAATAATATTCACAGCATTATTACATAAATTGTACTCACATATTTTTCCTCTGTAGATTTATAATTCCCCAACAACCTTCACAAGTATCAAAGCTTATTCTTCTACATTTCGGGTTTCTGCTATTTTTAGAAATAAGTATGTACACAGAAAAATAGATAACATCGAAGAAGTGCACCTCAAGAATCCTACAGTTGGCTGCTATAAAAAAAAAAACTGTTCAAGATTTTGTTTTTCTATTAGTATACATTCTCAGAAATTTGTTACTTTAAAGTAAGCTCACTTAAAGTATAACCAAAGGGACAATCCAATTTCCTAATTCTCACCAGAGACACCTAAATACATAGGCTAAGGTGAGTGCTTTAAAATTTTGGGATTCTTAAGTTTACGACTTTAAGCAATTCAAAGAGTTGATTTTTCAAAGAAATTAAGAATTATGCAAACATGGCAGTAACAAGAATTTAACATCTAAATTAGAAGAATATGGGTAAAGAAAACCCTTTTGTTTTAACAGCATTTCTTTTGAAAAACAGTATTCCCCTTTTAGAAGTTCCTATATTTAAAAAAAACATAAAAAGACAAACTCCACAAGCTAGACTCCATCTTAATGCGAAAAAAGAAAGAACCATTAAGATACTGAACCAATACCAATGCCAAACAGCAGAGGGCAATCTCTAGTTTAAAAATTAACAGAAAATTCTGATTTTTTTATGTCACTAGTATTTTATAGTTCCGTGAAAAATCCAAAAGACAAAAAATTGGATGGAGTGCAAAAAAGAGACAAGAGGAGTAGTTAAGTGTCCAAATAACACATAAAGTATTAAAACAGTCTAATAAATGTTTGCAAAAAACCAGACTGATATTTTGATTATAACGATTTGATTGAAATCAGAGACAAATGACTTTGAACCAAACCACTGAAGTAACACACCTTTCTTTTCATGGCCAGTGACTGGGGCTTTGTCAGCCGGGGAGGCGAACTCTGTTGATTGTCATCTCCGCCATCCTCCTCACTGCTTTCTTTAGATTGTTCTGTGGATTGCCCTCGCTCCCCCACCACTGCCACACTTTCTGGAGATCGCAAATATTTATTTTTAGACTGTATTTTTGCAGGTGATTGCCTACTATTAGTTCTTGTGGAGAATATTTCTTGCTCTTCCTTTTCCCAGCAGCTAGCTTGTTCCATAAGACGCTCAGCCTGAAGGGTTGAGGTTAAAATAACAGGTCACTGAAACAGCATTTACTTAGCCATATCCTTTACATTCCAGCTAAATGGTTAAAATAAGTCAGCCCTGATTAGCACTGCTGGCTAACCTAGCAACATTTCAGCTGAATCATCTAGTTGCTCCTTTACAACAGTTAACAGATAACAAACCAAAGAAGATTGCATTTCATGGGATATTTAGCACTATTAATGATGCAGCGAATTGATTTAAGTCCTTTAGCACTACATTACATGCCCACTGACTGGATCACTTTGAGCAAGTTGAGAACACAAAGAATCGATTGATGGTGCAGCTCCCGAGCTCTGCACCAAATTTGATCTGATTACATGCTCTTTGACTAGCTCAAGAGTGATAAATACAGCTCCACGACAAGTGATTCACATTTTAAGTTTTCATATTCATCCCCCCAAAGTTACCTTGTGTTGCTGCACAGCTTCCAGAAATTCTGCATTACAATATCAGTATGGAGCAGTCAAAGTTAAATCTGCTCTATTTAAGACAGTCGAATGTTGAATATTCAGAGTTATGAAAGCCAAAGGAAGAGAAATTCAGAAGATATCTCTGATATTACCTCTTTTTCTGCTTCCCTCTCTTCTTCAGAAACTGCAGCATTAGAAACTAACAAAGGAGTCCATCTCAAGCTTTCGGGATCTACTTCATTGATACGTGGATTCGCTTTCAGTTTCTCCATATGACTTGAAATCAGCTTTTCCCTTCTAATGATTACAAATCTACAATCAAATAAACAGTAATTTCATTTAGAAAGTGATCACCTAGAACAGCCTTTCTATAGTTGAAATCCTTTTGCAAAACAACCTGTGAAAAAAGATGGGTAAATAAAAGGATCCATCAAACTAAAAATACCAGCTGACACACAGTGGTAACATGCTTACACTACTGACTGTTTACTGAGAGGAAGTGAGGAAACAACAGTTGATGAAGTGAAAGCTCAATATTAACCATCACTAGGGCAACAGAGAGGAAAGTAAAGGTTTTATAGTTGACTATTCTAAACCTAATTCAAGAGATTTAGTGTTGGCACTTGAATGACTGCCAGAACGATTTCCAATTTTAATATTACATACAAACAGATAGAAAACACTGTGGATCATCAAGTCAAGAGTGACAAAGTCATAATGTTACAGCTGAAGACGTAAGTTAACAGGACAGAAAAGCAAGTCAGAAGCACAAGTTTTCTAATGAAGCATACAAATGTACTTTAGTCTTGTGCTAATGAAGTACAAAACGACTTTCCAATTACTATGAAGTGGCATATCAAAAGTAGGTAAAGACTAATAAAATAGCACAGTATGCTAATATATTAGCACATAGCCCATCAAACTCCCCTGTTACAAAGAACTATACAATTCTAAACAACAAGGATTAGCAAGAATTTCAAGTGCTGTAAAAATCAGGTTGGTTAAGTAACAACATTCTCTCAGTGAAAAACAAAGTTTAAAAATAGAAATCAGGTCTAGAACCCTTTTCCCAGAATGGTGACAAACGTCTACTTCACTACACATAAGAAAAAATTCCCTTAAAATACATTTGTCCTCAGGTTGTCCATAACTAAGTACTCCAGAAAGGGTTTAAGGCAATGACAGCACTCCTCTTACTACTCTCATACACGATCTTGTAAAAGGCAATCAAAGCTAATCTTTTTGAAGACTTGCATCCTTACTGGTTCAAAAACTACTAGTTTTGAATACTAGTGCTGGGACACAAAAATTACTGAGGCTGAATTTTTCCTGATATTAATTTTATTTTTTGGCAAGACAGTGTTTGTAAGGCAGCTTTGCTTAATTATCAAGTTTCTATGACTGGAATATCCAGAAAGAATTAAGATCATCTTCAGAAACACAAATACCATTGAAAGTCATTTAAGACATTCTATGGAAAGAAACAGACCAAACAAGAACAACAACCCAGCAAAGTTCTAAAATATCCATCAAGAGCATGAAGGAAGAAGATATTCACAAAACAGGAACTCACCTTCTCAGTGCACTGACTTTCAACATTGACTGTAACATTAAATAGAAACTTGTACTGCCAGTACCTTGAGCAGGAGCACTTCACGTGGAGCTGTTCTGATCCCATGGTTTACATGAATTCAGCAATGATTGAAAGAGGGGGTGTGGAAAGAGACTGCCACCCACAAACATAGATTTCTCTCTCCCTGGTATTCAAAGCAAAATACTTGCACAGCAAGAGCTGGGAACACTTAGGGAAGATTATATGGAATGAAACAAAATTCTTAACTGAAAATGTTTTGAGCTGGCCACATACTTCTAATAACCATTAACATGAAAGAGCATCCGAAAAATCACCAGGAAGAAAAGCTCTTTGTGTAAGACCCATCTGCACTGACTTCTACAGTAAAATGGTTATCACTCATCTTAAAGTCAAACTTTTACAAAGACATTTTTCACATCAACTGTTTTGTAAGTAGAGAACGTTTTGTCTCAGTATTCAAATTTTTTTTTTTACAAGATTCACTAACCTATCTTCTCTTTTATCTATCATGCTATGTTGCTGCAGGGTTGTAGCAATATCATGCGGACACATTCCAGTAGCTCGGCTCATTCCTTTGATGCTGATTTGTTTTTCATGGTGGCAGTTCAGGTATTCCAATATGACACTTTTCCAATAAGCCAAGTATGAGAGACGACCCAGATCAGACAATGGCTTTTCAGGGGATCCTGCTTGACCCTCTCTTCTAGAAAGTAAATAACCTAGAAAAAAAATAAACAGGACACCTTATGGAGATAACAAAAGCAAGGTACTTACTAGCCCTTAGGAAAGTTGGAATTAATACAAAAGATCATCAGCAGGACTGATTCAACTACTGGAAATGCTTGCAATTAAAGAAATCCTCTCCATTAAAGAGATGAGTTTTCATCACTACAGTGACATAGGGAAAGATCAAATCCTTTTGCGTGACTCAGATCTTATCTTATAAGAATCAAATATCAACCAAAAACTCTTTCTGAATTGCAAGGCAATGACAAGAAGAAAAAGCCAACATGTTTCGGAACAGGTTCCATCATATATATGCTCCTTTAGAACTACAACTCTCTGGTCTTTTGAGAAACTTTTACAGCTGAGTTACACCACTGAAGCCAAGAATTTCCAAAAGAATCTCAAGAGGAAGTATCATGGGTAATATCAGTTAAGTCATTTTTCTTCAAGAAGCCCCAAGTGACATAAGTTTTTGATTAAACAGCTAGAAGTTGTATTTTGGAAGTAACATAATTCACAAGATGAATTACTCGGAGAGTTAGTTAGAAAATAATTAAAAAATAATCTCCCTTAATTCACATTTAAGAACATTCACATAATTCCTGCTTGCAGTCTTCAAGACTGTAACTGATCCACTATTACACAATATACCACCTTCATTTTATATTCTATGTATGTTGTAAGTCCCTTTTAACTCTTCAGCTTTAAGAGGATTTTACAATCTAGAGTAGAAAACACCTGCTTGGAGATACCAGAAGATGCCACCAGTAAAACTAATTCAGTATAGAGAAAAGAATAACACAATTAATAAAAGGTATCCTTTCACAGTAATTCATCCCTCCATGATAGATATTCTGCGCTGTGCTTGTACAACAACTGCCAACACACAGGGCTTAAACAACCAGGCTTACAAAACGCTTACTCTGCCATAAGCACAGACATTATGTTTATGGAATTACATTACTCAAAGTCATTTGGAATCCACCAAAATACACAGTTCTTGTGCCTTCCAATATTCTTAAAAACTTTTTCCCCCTCAAATTTTTCACTTTTGTTTTTCAAAGACTGATTTAAAACATATCTAGTACAGTCATGTCATGTTTGTTAAACAAATCCTACTAACCTCTTCACAAAGTTTCTCCGAATCAAATTAGCTATAAATTAAAAGCATATGATTAATATCCAGGTTTAAGAGAAGCAGTGGCTGTTTCCTTATTTTGCTCTATGGTCTACCATACACAAACCATACACACACAGAGGTATTTTTCTTAGATAAAAACATGAAGTAAACACACAAATATATGTCTATTTATTCTGCCTGAAACGTTGGTCTTCCCTTTCTCAGATACAATACAAAAGGTCCACAACAGAATTTAGAAGAAACATACACAGATATGGACTGTAGTCTAATCTCCAGTTTACATAAAGAAATTTACATAGAAAAGCAGACATTCTACTACATTGCAAGCAATCCCAACATAGATACTGAAATAGGTGGAGTGCCTTTCATATCTATTAGCATTATTTGTGATGAAATGCCAGAGCTTCAGGAATACCCTCCCATATCTGCCTACTTCTACAGAGCTACATGAAGCCTGCCTACATCTGCATGGTACCACCGGAAACTCAGCGAGTAAATTTATTTTGTTTTACAGAAGAAACATTACCATAAAAATTAAGGAAATGAAGATATCTTAGCATTTAAACTTGCAGATTATTAAACTTTTTTATAACTAGATGATACATTTTAGCACATCTTGGTACTACATGAAACTACTGTCGACAGGAAATATCGAATTTCATTCAACACCACAGTGCAACCTGAATAGATTGAAGGTAAAGAATTGTTGCTTTAATTCTAACTGCACAAAAGCACACCTATAGTATATAGCCTATTCCGCTGAATTTTAAACAAAGCTTCACTTGTATCAAGAAAGAATTCTGGATCACCTTGTGTACAACATACAAAATCAAGTTTTATACTAAAATGTCGCTGCCCATAAAAAACCATGCAAAACAGAGGTAGCAGAAGTAGTGATAGAAGCCTCAAAATAGGAAAAGAGAGGGAGAATAACCTAGATTTTAAAAATAAATCCATGAGGAAGAGTTGCTTCAAGGAACTTTACAGTTTACCCTACCAACTTCACATTCAAGAAGTCTTGGGCACTAATAGAAAGTGTTTGTAGGGTATTTGCAAGACCTAGATTTCATTCTTGCATTTCACTACACTTTGAAGCTACTTTGACAAAAATTCTTCCTCTACTTTCATTTTCTTCATGTATAAGGGGGCTGCACCTATAATTTCTTGGTAAACATATTATGAAGTGGAATAAAAAAACACTATGCAAACAAGAGTTTGGAATCATGAGTTAGGCATCCACAAGTACCTTCAGAGTTTTACTAGTACATCCCAGCTCACTGTATCTTTCCTGTGTCTGGGGATTTAGAGACTCTTTCTTAGTGGTCATTTCACTGTACATTAAAGCAGTGAAGCTACTTGCACGGCAGTAACATCTGTCAGTATTCTTCCCTTACCTTTCTAAAATATAACCTTTCCAAGATACTCATGTTCTAGAGGATCAAAAATATAAATCAGAGGTAATAGTCTCGGTTACATGTAGCAAGCACTGAATGGAAAGTCTCAACAGATTCTGTGATTTGAATGACACCTATTAAATTAAACTCACCAAGGAAGTGCCAAGTAATTGGTCTAAGTTGCAGGTAAATAAAAAACACTGATGTTAGTAGCACATGTATCTATCCTGAAGCATTTGAAATGAGCACAATATGCCCCTGTTAAACAGATACCCACAGTCTCAACTGTATCTACCTAATCTTAATAATGGATAGCCTCCAAGTGGCAACCTGAAATAACTTTCTTAAGGTATAATCCTTGAGATCCGATAATGAACAATAGCAACACTCACAGGACAAAACAGAGCTCCTCACCACCCACCTCCAAGAGTAAACAAGTCAGACTGTATGCTACACAAAAAAAGAAAATCACAACAGAATGTAAGACCTCATCAAGAATAAAGAATCATCTATCTTATCTTCTGGGCATATGAGTGACAGTATCGCAAAATTCAACAGCCAAAATACCATTAATGATTTTTATTTCTTGCCTTATCTCTATCCTCCACAGCAAAGTAAAGTGCCAAATGCGATTTACAGCCTTTGATTTCTGTCACGCAAACCTCCCCAGAATCACTAAGGTTTCATCTTATCCAAGATTTGAAACAATTAGAAGAAATGCAATCTGAGAAAGGGAAAGTTAGTATAACATACATAAATTTTATGCCTTCAACACAAATTAAGGAGATAATTAGGCATTAAAACGTACATTTAAACAAACTGACTTGTAATTATCTTGTAATTTCAATCTAAGCATTCCTAGTAATGCCCCTGAAATAGCTACAGAATCCACAACACACTTATGTGGAAACAGTAACTTTAATACATCTGTGCCAGTCTCCAGAAACTTTCAGTTAGTTAACTACTGATTTTATCATGCTTGGTTCTATATCTTCAAACAAGTTAAACAGCATGAGATCAGAGGTCCAGCTTGATAGCAGGACAGTGGCCAACACAGAAATCCAAGGGACAGACTCAAACTGGCAACCACCACCTGAAACACATGCAAACAAAATTAGTCTGGCTTCATCCAAACAACTGGAACCAACCAGATGAGTTTGATGTCCACACTTTTTGGCATTTTTTAAGAACTTGGTAAGATTTGTTAAGTATCACTTCCTCTCGCAAGCAGTGCAGAGTAGGACTTCCTCCTCCATTCACTGTGTGATCCATTTACCTGTGTGATCACTAGGAGAAATTTATTGTCATGTCTGCTGTGAGGCAAACAGACTTGTATCTCACCAGCTCTCTCGTGAACATCTTCTAAAAATCAGGATCAGATCAGCCCCCCTGCACTCTTATGGCATGAAAACAGTTTTATGCATACTTCAAGTTACAAACCGCTATGGGCAGCTCTTTCATTAAGTCTCGTACCTCCAAATGCCCAAGACACAACCTTCTTTCCCTACCACACACGCTTCTAAACATCACTACCTCAGCTTTATAATATTAAGCATAAATCACAACACAGTTTTAAATTTAGCTTGAGACAGCTGAATTGAATTTTTTTGTCTATTGAAGGAACACATTTGTTCTTTTGCTTTTAACATGGTAGCAAATGCAGGCTAGCCTTCAGAGGTGCGAGACAATAGAGATGCAGCCTGAACAGAGGCCAGTGAAATACAAAGCAGCAGCAAACAGACATTAAACAACTGGTATACTGGGAAAGACCAAATGAACAAACTAAAACTGACAGAAAGAAGTCAAATGAAGTTTGAAGATTTTTTTAAAGACACTCCTGCAATATGAGTGCTCTCAATACATGCTTTATGTTCTACAGCAATGAACAAAGCCATTTACCATTTCATTTCACAGAATAGTTAAGGTTGGAAGGGACCACTGGAGGTCATCTAGGCCAACCTCCCTGCTCCAGCAGGGTCCTCCCTACAGCACGTTACTCAGGATTGTGTCCTGACAGCTTCTGAACATCTCTGGGACAGCAGACTACTTCTCCAGGCAACCTGTTCTAGTGCTCAGCCACCCTCACATCCACAATTTATGACGAATAGTCAAAGAACAGACATCTAGATTGAAATGTTACGTTTCCTTGAGTGCAATTAACACTGACCACAATCATTATAAAGCCATCAGGCTTTCAGTAAGCTAAGGAATTAATCTTGATGCAAGCAAACCAAAAAGCCCGACTTGTGAACTGGATGTAAGTGTCTGAATTACACTTGTTCATTTTCACACCACACAGCATGGTCACACTGTGGCTCAGTTACACACAGCAACAGCCAAACCACGGTATGCAAACTGCACAGCATTGAATGAAGACTTTGTGATTTCCTACTCACCTGAGAAGCTGGGGAACTCAGCTAATATGAAAGTTTGAACAAGTCTTTCTGATGTAATTGTATTTACTATTTCTACTTTAAAACCACCTAGAACAGTCCTAGAAATGCTGTATTTTATTATTAAATACGAAGATTACTTTGTTTAGCTAAAGAGCAAACAGCTGTACATTTTACTGAAAATTCCACACAGCCAGAATATAATCCATCCAGAGCATCCTGAGGCAGCTTCAATGCAGTATTCTCCAGAAGATGCCACTAGCTGAAACTCTAGTATAACTTCCTGTGTTCCATTATCCGTGTGCTTCCTTAACGGAGTATCTGACCTAGCAACGTCACCACGAACAACAATGCCATATGCCATGGACACTGCACTGATCTAACACAATTCCTCCATTCCTTGAACTTCACTGCTTACAGACAGGCAGGTTCTTTGAGAGCAGTGCCACAAAGAGAGGCACTTCACTCTTGTGAGGACATCATGTATGATGTTCAACTACTGTTCTGAAACATCAGTGCATTGCATTGCAGTGCAGTGCATTGTCTTCAGCAGAAACAGAATCAGCAAAAATGTACCTGAATAGAAAATAGAGTACTGAATCTCATTCTGTGCCTGGACAAGTACTTACAAATTGCAGTTCCTTTCTCCTATGCTACTAGCAACAAATCCATGTATTTGCTTTTCACTTATGGAGGCTAAAAACCAAAACAAACAGTCTTCAAAGTGGACCCCAAGGGTAGGGATTAATGAGTCCTACTTTTTAGCTAGAACAGATTTTTTTGTCTGCTACAAAAAAGCTGGAAATAACAGTTTACACTGAAAATTTGAAAAGTATTTTATCAGAGAGCCTGTGATCAAGGAAACAGTTTTATGTGTCTTATGTATCAATCACATCACGCACTGGAGACAAACAGTTCTGATCTTAAGAAGTCATGTTCAATACCACTTTCTAGGAAATCAATCATATCAATCTCTCTGAATAAGAAGGTTACAAATACTAGCAAAGAAAGTCTGTTATATTCTTGTAATTGAGACAGTGCTCACTTTACAAAAGAAACATCAAAAAGACAAATATCTTTAAAGTATAATGTGTCCTACCAGAGTATTCCAGCCCTTATCTTGGATTAGCCTAGTTGTTCTAAAGAACAGAATTTTCCACTCGAATTTTGTAATTCAAACTTGTATCTTCACTTTTCTTAAAATATCTTCAGATTAGATTGGCTTTTACCTTAAAGAAAAGCTGCAACCAAACAGAATCTTTCTCTCAAAAACACAACCACACCAATGGTAGCTTAATGCAGGAAAATGAGACCTTTGCTTCACTGCAAAAAATCATTACAGAGAAATGTTTACATCTTGTTTCATACCTCCACATTCACAGAATTATTAATAAACTTAACACATGTAGCTCTTCAATAGGAACAACTCTTACACGAGAAAAACCATACAGGAAATGCAATATAGCAAAGGTCCCTGGACCAGAATAACTCCTGGGTCTTTCAGGAGTAACCCTGCCAGTGGCTATTAACCCACTACTAGCCTTTGAACAAGAGAGGACTCGGTTTAAAAGGCACAAGAAGAAGCTGTCTTGATAAAACCCTGCTGAACATAATAAAGATTTCATTTTTGCTATCATCTTCCACACGTCCTAGTAAAATTATATGAGCATCACCATGGCACCTTCAAAGAGAAAAATTCCTATTTTTCTACATTGATAATCTTTACTTCATTTACATGAAAGAAACTGAGTCTCCACCTCTTAAAGTACAAAGGATCAACATTTAAGAGACATATTATTGCAAAACCCTTAATTTATTGCGTATGTATTAGAATACCCACAAAACAAAGACTGCATTATCATATCTGAATAATCTTCCTATCATTTTTAAACCCAGAAAATCAGCCTGTATGCTTGTAATATGTAATGACTGAGAATCAGGCTGAGGAACAGACCATATGAAGAAGCATATTCAAATCTGTTAATCTGGCTTCCAACATGGAGTCTCTTTTACCACGGTAATTTGCCTCACAGCAAAACAAAAAGGCAAACTTAAATGGTTCCAAACTTGCTCAAGCCTAGCCTGCATAGAAAGGCCGTTTTAAAATCAGGTTTCAACTCAAACAGGAATGACATAGCTTAGAACAAGTGTCAGGTTGTCAGTTATGAAACAGCTACGGAGCTGCTACAACATACAGCAAGCCATAATAAGGTGAAGTGCCATCAGCTTCCCTTTGCCTACGAGCTGTCATCGGTATGTGCTGGGACACAGCAGCGAGCTGTAAATGGCCCAACTGAATCAGGACAATACAGACAGCCAAGACACAATGTGCCATTCTAAAGGACAATCTTGCTCTCCAGCCATGCACTAAGGCCACTGCAATCAAACTGATTTGAACAGCTACACAGAATTGTGGTCAATGCATAACCAAATCCCATTTCATCTTTCTGGACCTGTTCAGCTATACTAACAATAGGAAAACACCACTGATCCTATAAATAGGCTTGAGGAAAGCTGCCAATGTTAAGTACCACATTATCAAGTCCACTTCAAAATGCACCTATGCACAACAGTGCCTAAATGACAGCCTGCTGACAGCACTTTACTTCCAAACTTCCTGAAGTTTACTTCCAAAGTTCTCCTATCATGAGGTAATGGAATGCTAACAATCAAGTTTCAGAAGATAGCACATATGGAAATACCTGCAGACAGAATTTATACAGACCCATGTTATGTGACTTATACCAAGTCATATGCTCTATAACCTTTGTGATACACAACCATTTATTTCACTCATTCATCTTGCTTGAGTTTCTTAAAGATGCGTGTAACATTTGTCATCCTTCAGTTACTAAGGATGTTCCAGTTTCCCTGACTTCTCAAAGAGAATGGGGAGACGTGTTGGAGTCATGTCAGCCAGTTCCCTAGGTTGAATCTCACCATTTTACTTAAGTACTCTGTAACTCAATCTTCCTCTAGCAAAGATGGCATCTCACTCTGCTGCTTAAATTGTCACACCTGAGAACAGGTCCAGTCAAGAAAGTACAGAGTACCTCAGATCCCTTCTGAGATCCACACCACACCCCTCTGTTATCACACCATGCTTATTCCATTCATCAGCAGGGCCATGTTCTGCTTACTCTTCCTTGGGCTGTCCACATACTTCTAAGAGCTCCACATTTTGTTACTCCCCACCTCCCTCAACTTCAACTCCAACCAAGCTTTGGCTTATCATTGCTGCACATGTAAGCAATGTGCCTTTTATAGGCTTCAGTTTTGCCAAAGTCAGGAACTCTCCCTGCAGCCTAGCAGGCTTACTGTCACACCTGCTATTGTCATGCACATTAGAATAAGTAATTTTTGCAGTCTAAGGAAGCTGTCTCCAGAGATCAACACGTCCTGCACTCCTTTGCTCTTCACAGTAAACCTCCTGGAGGACACCACTCAGCAGTTCTTTAAACAAGACAAAATTCTGCACCTTAGTCTGAGAGTTACCCTCCTAATTTCTCTCAGGATCTGAAACCCTACTATTTCCCAGCCACTACAGCCTGGGCTGCCAAATGCCAAATTTGCCCTAGCAGGTCCTTCCAAAATCTGTGTCTAAAAAGTGTCCCAAGTATCCGGCTGTCCTTGCAGAACAGTTTCAAAATAGTCCTTGGGAAAAAAGGCCTTTCACTAGCAAATACCACCCAGTTGCTTGGAAGGTTCATCCTCTTCCCTTTTTTTGATCAGGTTTCTGTTGTACAACAAATGCCCAGCACAGCATTAATGGCTGCTGCCCTGTCCTCTGATTCTGAGGCATACAGGCTTGACAGGCCTATGAACCATTCCACAGCAGAGAACCATGCTTCCAAGGAACTCCTTTGTGTAGAGCACAACCTCCCCTCCTTGGCTTCCCTGCCTGTCCCTGAAGAGACTGTGATACGTCTATTGAGCAGTCCAGTCTTACGAGCTACCCACTGCATCTCTGTAACCCCGGTGAGGTTATAGCTCAAGGACAAAGTACAGTCTTCTAATTCCACCTTTTTGTCTACAGGACATGAAAAACTGGAATAATGGCATCTCAAACGCAAAGCAAGAGCACCCCCTTCCCCTGCCCACTCCAATCACATTATCTCTTAAAAATGCCATTCTCCAATAAGCCCAAGACCAGGACGGCTATTTATGCCCCTAGAAGAGCTGTCCAAATTAATTTCTGACGTGCCAGTGTGGTCATTCCAACTGATGCCTGTGACATATCACCCTCTTACTTGTGTCAACTCCTAACAGCTCTCTGACCCTCAGGACAACGGATTCTGGTCCAACTGTTCCATTAATTGTAAGGTTTGCATGTGTTTGTCATGGGCGCTATCCACCAGTTTGTTACCACGTTCAATCACCTTCTGAACTCAGGATGCATCAATATCCTCCCTCCTTCCATGCTATGCTCCAAATTGCTCAAAATGTATTAGGAAACAAATTTGTTGTATTTCTCCTTAACCACTATCACATAGCTCTAAAATGCAGTATCTTGTCCCATTTTCTGCTATTTAGTCTAAATATTGCTCAGTACAAGAAACTAATATCAATATTCTATTGTATTTTACTGTGTACTGAGTTTACAGCAAGGGTCATTGCATTTGCATCTTTTTCTATTGTTACACAAAAGTGAAAAATCACTTAAAACAAGTACGGATCTCTCCATGAAGTGTTAAGGTAGATGATTATAAGAAACTTCACCAAGAAGTCAGCATACACTATTAAGGAAGGATTCATCTTGGAGAGCACTCCTATGAACTTGAATCCAGACAATGGTTGGGAAGGGTTCAAGATGTCTGTGCTTTTATATTAATATTCTAGATGCATTTCTGCCCATTTTAAACACTATTTTTCTATAAGATAGTATTATATCTAGCATGAGTATGCCCTCTAAAAAATTAGAACAACAATACCTGTAACTAAGGATTTGCATCATATTGGTTATTAATACCATCATGTTGTTAAGCAGTCAGCAATCAAGTCCACTGATCTGGTCTATCTGCCAGTGAAGTTAGACCAAAAACATCACCACTTGCAAGAGCTGCTGGAGGGCAACAAAGGGGTAGGAACTGTGTACTAATGTCATGCAAATGGAGTCAAATAGGAGCAGGTTTGCTCGGATCACAAGAACAGATTTTAGTCTACTGATCTTTCCACAATTTTAGATTGCATGTAGCCTTCACAGCAGAAGTCTTTTAAGAACTACATCCACACTAAATCTGCAAAATGAGAAAGTAACACTGCGTAACTAAGTAACACTACCATTCTGGACTTCAGTCTGATTTATAAGGATAACAGCTTTTTGCCACGCACTGTGTAACTGAAACCTGTCAATCTCAGGTTCATATTTATGTATGCACATCACAATCACACATACCAGCATTTACATACAATTCCACACATAGCAAAGGGAACTCAACACCACTGAAGTAACTCTTCTACAGAAAATATAATCAAGGTACTTATGAAAGGCTTCCAGAAACACACTCGAAAGATGCCAATACACAGCTGAAAACCATGAGCAGACAGGAGAGTCACAGCAAAATTCAACTACTGCTGGAAGCTGGAAACAGCTTAAAGGTCTACTTCTCACAGACCCCTACTCCCAAATCAGAGCTTTGCGGAAGGTCCTATGCAATAGCTTGTGCTCAGAATATAACCCTTACATAACCAGCACTATTTAACTATTTATATTTTGTTAATATTTGTGTCAGAAGAAAACATACTTATGAGAATCTATCCAGAACAAAAGAAGCAACCAGTGAGCTGTTACCCTCGTATGTTCAGAGTTCTTCTCCGTCTCTTTAAAGGCCATCCCCCACAAATTAATTACCAGACTCAGGCAGATGGAATCAAGCACTTTTCCATTAAAGTTTGTTTTGTTTGAAACAAAACCAAGTAAAATAAATCCTTTAATATGGAAGGGAAGAACTTCTGAGTTTTCATGCAATGTTCTGTATCAAGCCAAAGATCTGAAAGAACAGCGAGTACTAGCAACTGTTTTAGTAATACACCAGTATCTAAAATGAAGATTTACCTCAAACCAACATTTCAAGCTATCCTAAGAGATAATGTTTTTTGTTGTACAAAAAACATCACATCCTTTGTTTTGATATTACATGAACAAGTTGTGAAGACACAGGTCCAAAAGGGTAGTCAGAAATACCAAAACAGCAGAGTATTCAGACAGGACAGCTCAATACAGATAGGTCAGCTCAACACTGCAAGTTCAGAGGTACAACCATGAGTGGAAGGCAGAAATAGGTAAGGTGAAAGTGTGAGCTTATTAAGACTTACAATTCCTAAAACCGTAATTCATGTTACCATTTTCTCCATAACTGTTCTGTGTGCCTCTGAACTGTTCTTATCTATGTCAGTGGGAAGAAGGTCAAAGATAGAGGACCTCAAATAGGTGTTAGTACCCTCTTTGAAAGCACTTTTGAAACAGCTTCAAAGGACCCCAATCCCAAGATCCACACAAACACTATTAAAAAAAAAAAAAAGACTAGCTGTAACTTGAGATGCTCAGATCAGTGAACAACCTGCTACATTCTCTTTTCTTTGTCAGAGTAAAGAAAAGCTTTCTTCATGATGAACAGAGTAAGCCAAAGATTCTCTCATTATTGTTACAAGAAATAATGCCAGCTCTCATTCCTCTCCACATCCTCAAGTAAACCCAACACAGGAGGCCCAAAACCTTTAGTTCCTTTATAGAAAGCTTCACAGAAGAGGTTAGGGCTAAACAAATGCCCTTCATGAAGGAAAGGAAAGGTAAAGATGACTGCATTACAGTCAGACCTACAAAAGGCATCCTTTGAGTGAATTAATTTGCTAACACTTATTTTACCTGTGCCAGTCCCCAGTAAACCCCTTGAGTGGAGGTTTTGTGTATGAAGTGGACTACTTATAAGCAGAGTGAAAGCATAAGCAAGAGAAAGAGAACTGAAGTACCCTTAAAAGCAAGACTTGTATGTGCAAAGGGCATCAGTCTTGAATATCAATTGGATGAATAAATTTGTCAGTAGGTTAAGTGGTTTAGAAGATCATTAACACTGTATTGTTCTTGATTTTATAAGCAGTATCTTAAGTTATTTAAATTTACACTTTAAAAACTATTCAATAAATGACACTGAGCAGTAAATTGCTTATACAACTGTAACTGTTGAATTAATTCCCTTCAGGAACTGCCTTTACCTTCCGGTGTTTAATGCTGACAGCACATGAATACTGGGTTGAAAATTCATCTCATGTGCTCATGAGACAATACTAACTGCTTGCCTTCTTACAGGTTCTATGTACCTCTATAAGACCCTGACAAGACAGTAAGATGGACCTAGGAGGCTATGCCTAATATAATGAGTACACTGAATGTGCTCAGAATCTTTACATGGCACTGAGGCCAACCAGCACACACAGATGGTGTCCCTACCATTAAGCTCTGACTCTCAGCTGGAGTGTTAACCTGGCTGTTAACATAATTCTTCCACACTCATGGCCCAGGAAGATTGTTATCACACTTGGAAAGTGACAGATGCCCTGGACCAAAACTGTATCAGAGATGGTTTTAACTGTTTTAGAGCAGATAAAGTTCCAGAGCCCAAGAGCTTTTCCTATCATTATTTTATTCATACCTACAAAGGATAGCCTAGTACTACTAAACAACATGAACAAAAGTGCAACGGGGAGTTGAATACTGAGAAGCCAAAAGGCACATCTAAGAAATCACTGCAAGCACTGTGTTTGCTCAGGTCAGTGGTCATGACACACATACTCCGTAAGACACAACAAAAGATGCAAGCTGCATTTGTCTGACGGGAGCAGCAAAACGTCATTGCTGTTCATTCGCTCTTCTAAAGCATGCTGTGTAACAGGGAATTAACTAAGTAAAATTTAGAAGAAAAAAACCACAACAGGTGAAGAAGGTTATGATTAAATTTGATGGTAATACCTGGTTAGTCAACATATACAGAAATTGCATAAGAAAGGGTGTAGTATCTACCAAGCATCGAACACAAATGTACCTATTGCAGCACACTTCAAAAAGCTAAGCCCAAGACACAGTAATCTGCTAAATATCTACTGTGACTCAAAACAGCAGTAAACAAGGGAAAAATAAAATTTCTTTAAAAGGAGGTAGAACTGACTGATAAAAATGCTGGCACTGGAAGCAGGACATTCGTTAAGGAGGCCACGGGGTTCTCCCTGTGCCTTAACAACAGTGTGACAGGCCTTTGCCTTTTCCTGCCTGGGCCATGTGCTTGGAGCACTCACGGCTGAAGACCAAGGCAAGAAAGCCATAGAGTACCCCCGCCTTCTTTATATCCTGGGTAACCAGGTCCCCCATTTCCTTCCAGACAGGGCTCACATTTCCCTTATTCTTCCTCTTATCACTAATGTATCTATAGATTTTCTTGTTGCCCTCAATGTCCCCAGCTAGATTTAACTTTATCAGGGCTTTGGCTTTCCTAACCTGAGCCCTACCAATTCAGACAATTTCTGTCTTCCTTCCAGGCTACCTTACCCTCTCTAAAAATTTAAATCATTAAAGATGCATTACTTAATTAAAATCTGTTTTCAGCCACCAGTCTTCAGTACATGGCTTTCCATGTTCACTAATGCCCTATCTATACAGCTTTGTCCAACAAATACTTAGTATCATTCTTACCATGTTTAGCCTTGCCTTTTCACTGTTTTCAATGCTATCTGGAATAAAGATGCTGTTCAGTTAAAACAGCCTTAGCTTTTGTATCTGAAGTGACATGTCTGCTTTCTTTTGCAATTCTGATAAATGTACAGTGTCTTAAAGCTATATAAAAGTGATGCCAAGAAATCCCAAGAGGCTGATTTTCTTGGAATAATCTTAAGTCAACTGAGCTTGATTTAAAATCCATCTTCATTCCCCCCTCATCTAAATCTCAGCTTGACAGAATGCTCCTTATTAGTTATTTAGGAGAGGCCAAACTCAAGCCTTGGGGTCAGCAACATAATCAATCATCAAGAAAAGAACAGAAAATAAGCAGCAGCAGCAGTCAGGCTCCCTCTCAAATTCACAGCTACCACAGGCACTTTAAATTCATTCCTAAAGGAAAAAAAAAAGAAAAAAGAAAAGAAAAAGTAGGTAATTCAGCCTTTCATTTGGACACGGGGCATCTGTAAACACCATCACAAAACAATGAGGAGACTGATACAGTGTTCTGTACTGGGGTACACAAGTCAGTCAAGAGTAGAACACCCCACAACAGAGAATGATTCAACATGGGCCACCACATCTAATAAATGAAACAGACCTGTTTTACACAGATCCTTAAATCTTCCTAAGTGTACTCTGAGAATACACCTCTCCAATAAAGCCTTTCAAAAAAACCAGCTCCTCTCCAACCTCCGTCTCGTATTTTCACCTTCCACTGTTTGCCACATCCCCAGCAGTAACAAAACAGTACTTCTAGGATTGTCATGTGAGAAAGGAAATGCTGAAATGCTCTTAGTTAAAATAAATTTCATCTTAAAAAACTCCTCCATGGTCCCACTTCATCCCCACCTCAATTCTGTTTACAGACCACAGCAAAGCATGACTTTGAACAACGCTTTAAAAAAGTGTGATTACTAGACTGTATTTCTGTTATATTTCAATATTTGTTAGAGCAAACTGTAAAACATCTTAACACCAGACTTTGGAAAAGAACAGTGTAAGAGGTGTTTACAGAATGTGTTCATAATTCCACAGACACCCTAATTTTTCAAATGCTATTTCTACCTCATATTCATTTTTGATTAAAGCACTTAGACATTAAAAAAATTCCATATGATTTTCTTGAAGTAGGTTTTCCAACATATTACTTTCTGGCCAACAAATTATTTCTCATAAAGAGATTAAGACTACCACTGTTATGTAAACACACACCACACAAGTAGATCCAACCACTTACAGCCTCCTGCAGCTTAGGCCTAGCTCTAAACTGCAGGCAGGTATTAGACAGTGGCTCCCAGCACTTCCATGACTGCACCAGAACCTACATGCCAGACATGAACACACTTCCTCTGATCTCTCCTAATACATTTGTTTCATTACACCATCCACCTTCACATTTTTTGAAAATTGTTTTGTCTTCCAGAAGTCAATTGATGAATTATTAAAAGAACTTGAGTTTTCTCAGTTCAGGATCTATGTCTTGTTTCCATCTGAATAGTTTTAAATCAGTTACCCCCTCTTTAACATGTTACTTTAAGAGAAGTCTGCACAGGTACCACCAAGTAAGGCTACACAAAGCAAATAAACCATGTGAATTTATCATAACGAAGAAGAAAAACACATTTTCATTACTTCTGCTCTCTTTTGCCCTCACAGCACTTTTCTGTTAATAGTTTGCCATTGTTTCCATTTCAAGCATGCTTTAAAGAAGAAATAACACCATTTCTGTACTGTAATGGCTTTTGCTCATTTACCTCATTCCAGTTTCCTACTAAAAAATGAAAACACTTCAATCAAGAAAGTCTGTCACCTTTTCAGAGGCTCTTCTTTTACTGATATGCTACTTTTTCAGAGGCCCTGTAAAAACCTGAGGCAGCATTTTTACTCTATTCTACCACTTATTTTCAACACATTTATTGTATTTAAAAAGTAATTCATCTTCCAGACATGGTTGACATTTTCCCAAATGCTAGTATCTTACCAGCAATATGTTGCCCTAAATGAGAGGCCACATGTTAGTCCATTACTAGTTTTAAGTTTTGCTCAATTAGATTTTTTTGGATGGCTGCACAAACATGGTGCTTCACAAAAAAATCACTGCTTTTCAGGTTTCCACAAAAGAGTAGCCTAATCTGCTGTTAAAGCAGAAAGCCTGGAAACACTACAGTGAGGACCACATATAAGTGAGTTATAAAATATCTTTTGGCACAGCAACATTTTCAAACCTTCTTGATACATTAAAGCACCACAAAGCCACTTTAGAAGATGAAACTAGAAGAAGAGATCATTGTCCAAACTTCAACTAGCCATGGAAAGCTCAACCCTGACTCCTTCTGAAGATACTGCAAAAACCCAAGACGTAGTAATGTGAGCGAGTGAGAAAAATAAGCCCAAAATTGTCTAAAAGGAATTGTTACTTTCAATCAAAAACAACCTTATATCTGTATCAGAAGACAGAGCTTTTCAAGTACAGGAGCCACATGGAAGTTGGGAATAACTAGCTGATCCTAGAAGAGCAAATGCTGTTTGAATTGAGCATATAAAAAAATTAGAGTTCTATTTTTGAGCTGTATGCTCATCTTCAAGCTTAGCAGAAACCCAAATTCTTTCCTTTGACAGAAACATTGATTTTGCAGGCCAGGCCAGCTCTTTAACAAACTCGATGGAAGAACAAAATTGCAGTAAACACCAGAAGAAAATCTCATCCTTTTCATTCTCCTTAAACTGTGCCTGAAGACTAACCTAGGTTTCATGGAATGCAGTTTTTTCAGCTTGTTTCAAAAGTATCTCAAAATTGCTGGCCATAAGAAATAAACACTGTCCCCATTCTCATCAGTACAGATTTATCCTACCTGTAGACACTTGTGGGACAGAAAATATCTCTGCCTAAAAGCAGTTCTCTGGACTCAATACACAACGCTTACCACTTCTGCATGACTGGGCACTAAGTAGTGAACATCTTCCACATTTCCACATTTCCATAGAGAAATGCAGATCTGAAACAAGTGCAAACTGGAAGGAATTCAAGAATGCACTTCACAAAGCTATGCATCCTTTTTTTTGCCTATTCAGTGCCCCATCACTATCCCTCACTTCTCAAGGAAAGTGCATAGAGGATCATGTATAACAAACACTTTTGAGGACATCTGTACTTACTCCCCACACACTTTCAGCCCAGAATATTTCACTGATTCAGCTTTTGTGCTCAAAAGACCCATAATGGTTATATGTGAACATGTGATTGTAGGTATTTGCTATCAAGAGGACAGGATTAGAACTGAGAGCAAAGAAACTAGCTTTAGTTCCAGATCTTCAGTCAAGTTCTTCAAAGCAGTAAACAGCAAATAAACACTATTAAGAAGCAATGTAGGCTAATGAATGTTGCCACTAACTGAGGAAAAGAGTGGATCTCTCTCTCTCCTGGTTACCAATTTAAAAATAGCACTAATGGTACTGACCTCCTTCATCAATGGCCCTGATACTTACTCATGAAAAGCACTTAGGAAGAAAGAAATAACTTTTCATTAGCAATTTCCCCTTACTTGTAGAGCAAATTTTTTTGTTCCTCATCCTTTGGAAACTTGCCTTCCCTGGTGCTATATCTTAGCTGTTGCACAAGTGCTGTTACTGCTGATACCCTGCTGCTTCTGCAAATAAGGACTTGAAGATTTACTCACCTGTTTGAATGGAACAAGAAACAAAAACCAACACTTGACCAAGAAACAGATACCAGATTTGGAGAAATGAGCAAACAAGGACATTTGACAGAGCTGATTTTCCTACACCAGAATAAAAGTCCTCAGATTATATAAATTCTATCTGTTTCTTTCACTGTCAGACTTGAATTGCCTTTCCCTATTATGGTTTTCTCACAAAAAAATCTGAGCTACACACTCTAAAGGAGGATCAGGGGTTAAGTCAAGCTAAGGGAAAAAAAATCCAGCCTTTTCAAGTCGAATGCAGTAAGTGATAGGAAAGTTAAGAAAGTCAGCACTGACTTTCCCACACATTCAGACAAATGAACCAAAAATCCCCAAACTCCACAAAACAAAGAATGTATTTAGCCCAAACAGAATCCCAGCCTCCTTAAAACGTGTTTCATCTCTTGAGCAAGAATAATAATTTCACAATGAACAGATAAACCAAATAAAAACAAGGAATTCTGAAGGGGAGGAAGAAACTGCTACAATCAGTTGGACCAGAAACACCCCCAAGATAAATAACAAAAGGCTATCAAGGACTTTGCTCCTCAGCATTAAGCCCAGTTGTGACTGTAATGCAAATGAACTGTCAACATCCGAGCCAGCACAGTTGGAAAGGTTTATCCTAACAGTCACATGCATTTCTTTTCTTCCAACTGCTGGCTAGGCCTCCAGCACGGAATTTGCAATCCAGTATGCAGAAATACGAGACTGTGACAAGATGAGCTTTGTGAAGAAGTATGAATCAAAAGACAACTTTAAACTTACAGAAAACAAACAAGAAATACTGCTGTATTTCATTCTAGTAATACTGAACTCTGTGTTAGATATGCCAAATAAAGAAATACTAATATGTTCTAGCACTTCAGTCTAATGAATAGAAATAGAAAGCATATGAAGATTCCAGGCTTTGCAAGAGCTCAAATCAGGAAAGCAAAGAAAAATGCCTTGTACAGAGAAGCTGCTAAAGTTTATAAAAGAAATGGGTCTGCACAGAGAGAAGCTACAACACCGTAGCTTCAGTGCTTGCACTGTCAAAACCAAGCAGCAATACAGGCTGAACTGACAGAGGCCATACAAAGGCTCACCCAGACGCAAGTACACGTAATCCTTGGGACAAGAATGATAGCTGCGCATCACCGCAAAAGGACGTGAAACGAAACAAACCCACAGTGGACTCCTACACAATAAAGCCTGCTTTCTGGTTGATTTCTGGATCAACTTCAGCCGGAGTCTACTTGCCCAAAATCTTTATTTACAGCAAATACAAAAGATGGATGCAGAAGTCAATCATTCTCCCTCAGGTACAATCCTGTAATCACAATCCAGTAAACCCCACAGAATACAAGAACACGGAAATGAAAACGAAACAAACAGCCCAAACCCAAGAAGTTTGGCAGGAGCTTCAGCCCTGTAAAAGGCAGGAAGGTATAAATATAACAAGCAAATTAAGACCCTTATTCATTTTCAGGAAATGCTTTTTACGTTAGCTACACTTCAAGTAAAAATCAGGTTCCCTAATCCTAAGTGAAAAATCAACCAACTGTTACAAAATAGTATTTAAAAAAGCATACTTAGTGTAAACAAAGTGCAGACTTCACGTAAACCATTTTGTCTTCAGTATGACATGCTTCAAGAAAATAAAACAGGTTAAACTGATTGTCTTAGTGTGAATTAAGCAAAATATAGCAGTATCAAGTCTTCAATTTCCCAAATCAATGGTTTAGCCATTTAATAAAATATTTATAACTAAACCTTTTTCAATTTCTAAACAGCCCAACAAGTTTCTATCACAGTCAAAATCTCTAACTTCCCTACAATTAAAAAAAAAAGTCTTACCATGTTTTAAAAACACAGATACAGAGCGTATTTTTTGGTTTTAACAACATTTCTATTTAAATGATGAATGACACACAGAAAACTAGAAATGAAATTATTGCTGAAGACAATCAGACTAGCAACTCAGGCACTTTACAGCATGCCTGCTTCTCACAAGAGCTGATTTCCTCTTTAAAAAAAAAAATCTTTCCCATAGGTGAGATTTTAGGCTCCTGAAGAGACAGAGTGACAGACCTTTATACTGGTGTTTAAGGAGTAAAAAGTACTCTTATTAGCAGTTTGGATATGAAATACAGGTAAGTTTAAATGTAGTTAGGAAAATGTTAAGTTGAAAAAACCAAAAATCAATGGTCAGAAGACAAATATCTATTTTTCCTTTAGCAAAATGAAAGAATTTATTTTCCCTTGCTAGTTACAGCATGACCATATAAGACTCATCTGTGAAGATTAAATTAGTTCAAGACAAAAGAATGCATCACAATCTGAACAAACAAATGCATTTTCACTCACCAAAACAAGAAGCAAATTTTTACCACAAACTACGATTTCAGCAGACTGCTGACAAAGCAGAAGTCATGTAGTGGCTTAAAGGCTGCGTTCTTTCCAGCCTATCAAGTGTCTAGATATATACAAAATAATGTGAGCAGTCAACTGCTTGCACTCAGTTGTTAAAATCTTCCCTTTTGTGGTTTGTAACTATCATTTTCTGAAAATTACTTGCTCAGTTACGTTTTTATTATTATACTCAAAACACTGTTCTGGTTACTGTTTTAAAACAAGACAAGCACCAGTGACTGCTTCACAGATTTCAAAATAAAGCAGTTTACAAGCATTACCCACATAACAAATGAAGACTTAACATTCAGAGCATAAAATTTATCTTGCTATGACTTTATGAGAACATGACAGTCTAGATAATGTCACTGGCAAAGAATGCTTTAAACTATGATAAACTTGGTCTGTTCAAGTTTAGAATAATAACTGGGGGGGTTTTATATTGTATCTTCTCAGACCAGTTAGAGCAATTTATATCAGGAGACCACAAGTGAATGGAAAGAATAAAGCACAAAGAAGATGGGAGTTAGTCACAATATAGAAGGCAAAACCACATCAAATTCCAAGAAAAAGAGTAAATAATTAATTTTGAAGGCTTTTCCTGTACAAAGACAGATTTTGGAGTCACTAACTCAGATGAAGCTATGCCCCATTTCAAGGCACTCAGCCTCCCTCCTGAAAAAAGATAAAAATACCATGTAGGAAAACTAGCCTTGAAAGTTTTCCCTTCCTTTCTGCATCTAGGGAAAAACAGCCACAAGCAGTTCCCTCACTACCTTTCAGGTAGTTTGCACCTTACTCACAGCACAGAGCCAGACTTTCTTAGTCATCTCTTGGTTCTTCATTCTGTTGGCAAATGAAACAGTCTGATTCCCCGTTAGTTAAGGGAACCTCCGTCTACAAAACAAAGGGAAAGCACTGTGGGAAAGTACTGAAGGACTGCCTGTGTGCTCATCAAGTGGGCAGTCTGGTAGCCACAGCAGAAGCTAAAGGTGTCTCTGGCCTGTGCCCAGTTTATACAGCTGCAGCCCACACCTGTGATCTGAACGTGTCTGCAAAGAGGGAAGGCCTAAGAATAGCACCAGATAAGCTCCAAGCAAGTTATCACATAAAACCTAATGATTCAAACAACCCCATGTGCTTTCAGCATCTACCAGAAGGACAAGAAGGCCAGAACACCCTATTGATTTTCCTAGATTGAGCAGCACAAGGCACAGTAGAGTAGAGCACATACCCAGAGAGACAGAGCATACTCATACCCAGACCTTCTGTGGAATCCACGGATTTCATGGCTGTGCCATCAGTTTTGTATTTATAACCATTGCAAACTCAACCAGAATAACATTTGTTGAGAGTGGTTTTTTTTTTTTTTTTTTTGAGAGAGAGAGATACCACAGAGCAATAAACAAAGGAAAAGCCTGGAAGCACTTACCAGTGCCTACTTAAGAGTCCCTCATCTCCTTTTGCAAAAGAAGCATTCTAATCCTAAAACAGGGCCAATTTCTACCTAAGTAAGCTTAAAGCTCTCTCCACAGATCCAGAAATATGTGGTACTTCTCATAGCCTTTGCTAAAAGGTTGCAGAAGGCGCACAATGGAACAGCTGCTGTGTTCCACTCCAGTGACAGCTACATTTCAGTGGTGGATTAACTGGTCCAGAACCATTTTTACCTAACTCACAGGGGTATAGTGAAGGCTGTTTATAAAGCCATGCAATGATGGGACATACTAAGTACCTTTATACACTCTAGCACAATCATGCTGGGTACAACACCGCAAGATACAGAACTTGAAAACTCTACAGTTACAAATGATTGTCTTTGTCCTGCTGTTATACTGCAATGTATTTTTATTTGCATTTTAATGTTCTTGCATACACCTTCAGGGCAGGAATCCTATTATCTGAACTATCTCTACCGTCATGTAATTCTACAGTGCTTTATAAAACACAATACTGAAAAGCAACCACATACAATATACACTAACTCCTTATCATCCTCCCTCTAAATAACAGTAGAAAGATGGATTCAGTAGTAATGAGGACACTCAACTGAGAAGTTTCCTTAGATAATTTTGTTTGGAGTTCCACTGCACCTTAAAGATTTGGGGAATAACAAATCTATATTTAAACAAGTGTGCCTGAAGCTTTCTAACAGGTCAGACAGCTCAGCAAAATAAAGCAGCAAGTACATGTACAGCCATGAACACCTACACCCTTTCTGGTAACAATTTTCACTAAGTAAGTGATGAACACAAAAACCAAAATACATTTCTTCCATGGGGCAATTCTTCAATTAAAGCTTTTTTTTTTTTAGCTAAAAGAAGATACAAGCTAGAAATATTAGAATGGAGAGAATGCCTCGGACTAACACCTTCTTAGCTATAATCACAAATAATTGCCTCTTCTTATACTAATGAGCAAAGCAAAATGGAAAGTAATTTAGACAATTCATTCAGGGTAATGGCTTTGTGAGCTAATATTACTGCCGAGAGATCCATTCTCAATTTCCTCGAGTACAATAACAGAGCAGCACTAAGTTTTTCACTTCAGGGAGCTTTTCTATCTTATGTAAATATAAACAGAAATCCCATTATCTATTGTTAAAAACAGCAAAGTAAGTTAAATAAAGTTTCATATGTTACACTTTCATGTAATAGCAATCAGCTCCTTGGATCACAAGCGTAAATAAAACACTTCACTTACTGAAATCAATGAGAAACCGTCCAAATCCTTGCCTTTGGTACTGGGGCATGATCATTATGCAGGAGACATTGTACTTCTGCTGGCAAAGCTTTTCCTGTGGGAAGGAGAAACAGATCAAGTATGTCAAAGCACTGCTGAAGTGGGCAATTGCCTGCACCTGCTACTGTCCTTGTAAAATATCCCAATAAGGTGAACAGATGCATGGGTTCAGTACCAAAGTCAAATAATTCCACGTTAATGTCTAATTTTAAAAAAGAAGTATCAAACATACCCTTCAGAATATTTTTTAATTAGTTAACCACTTGGCATCTTAAAAATTAAACGCATTGTCTGAACAGCATAATAAAGTTTAAATGCTGTAAAGGAGGAAGACAGTAAGAAGAGGGAAATATTTTCATGCTTCACTGACCATTCTCTCAAGGATATAGAAGTGGAATACAATACCTATACACATGGTGAAGTTGTATTTTCTATAATTGCTACACTAAGTGCCTGCAGGTTTTCACCTTTTTTTTTAATCTTCTCTCTGAATATGTGGTCAGAGTGCAGGGGAGGAACCCCATATGTGCAGAACTGAGAAGTTATACTTTAAGTATATTAACTTTTTCAAAGCTAGATGCTTATCACCTGAGCCCAAATCAAGGCAGAATGCTCAGAAACAAAAGCTTTCAGACAGTATGAAGTAATATACAGGCAACAGAGGCAAATACTACACTGATTGTTCAAGACAACAGAAGCTAACATTAGGAAGCTGTTCTAACTATAGAAGTTTATAGGTTCTTTCCAGGTTATTGATAAGAAGGAAAAGCTTTGTAACTTTTAAAAGATTACACCCCAAAAATCAGCAATAGGCAGTTTTGAGGGAGACCAAAGCAACCAGAACTATCCAGGTCAGTACAACTGACAAGGAGCTGTGGTAAGCACATGCACAGTTTCAGACACCAGCTATCATTTCAGCCTCCACACAACACAAGACTAGACCAGTGATGACATGACAGGATCACACGCCAGAACATTCATTCTCAAATATTCCATCAGATACCTAAGCCATATTTCACAAGGTTTCTTAATTTCTACAATATGTTTAAGTATTTTCTCTGTACAGGCTTCCCAAACTCTCAAGACTACTGCTAGCAAGAAGTCCACATCCTGGCAACATGTTTATAACCAGGTAAGAAAAGCCAGAGCATTTCTGCCAGCAAGAGCACACACACACCCACACGTTCTTTTATAAAAAAGGAGAGGGGAGACATAGACGGATGACGCGCAATAATTTGAGATGAAGATTTTTCCCTAAGTTTTGGTGGCGATCATATCTGTGATCATCAGATCACATTTTGATCAACACCGGCTGGTGAAAAGCAACAGGGGTGGAGGAAGAAAATGTATCCATTGTTTGAGGGATGGTGTGCTAGCAACATCCTTCTCTCTGCCACATCAGTAAAGGCAGGACACGGAGATGCATGTAGCAGCAAGGATACAAGGGTTATTGATGTATTAGAAACCACGGAAGCACCTGAGAATGGTCACACAAGAATTAGAGCTGCTCCCCCCAAAAAGGCAGCAAGACTGAATAGCCCAACTCGAGTGCACCTACATCAATGCACACTGCATGGTCAGCAAACAGGAGTAAATGGAAGCCATCGTGCAGCAGGAAAATTATGACACAGTTGCCATCACAGAGCCATGGTGGGATGACTCACACAACTGGAGTGCTGAAATGGATGGCTACAAACCCTTCAAGAGGGATAGGTGAGGAAGAAGAGGCAGTGGAGTAGCTTTGGAAATACAGCACAGCAGAGAGGAAGCAGACTAGGAGGTTCCTGGAGTGTGTGGAATACAACTTCCCGATCCAGCTGCCAGAGGAAGGTCACAGAGTAGATCATTCTGACTGCCATCACATGGCACACGCAGGACAACCAAGGAATCAGGTCCAGCCTGCTTGGGCTTATGAAAGTCAAGTGCTGCCTGACCAACTTGATCTCGTCCTGTGACAGGGTGACCCACTTGGATGATGAGGGAAAGGCTGTGGATATGTTCTACTTGGGCCTTTCTCTTATCCCCAGTAAGTAGTGACAGGTTGAGAGAAAATGGCCCTGAGTTGCACCAAGGGAGGTTCAGACCAGATGTTCGGAAAAATTTCTTCACTGGGAGGGTTATGAAGCATTGGAACAGGCTGCTCATGGAAGTGGTAGAAACACCATCTCTGGAAATGTTCAAAAAACTTGTATATGTGGCACCTGGGAATACAGTTTAGTGGCAACCATGGCAGTGCTGGGGTAACAGTTGAACTCAATGATCTCAAAGGTATTTTCCAACACTAACAATTCTTTGATAAGGAACAAATGTCAAGAGACTCACCTTAAGCTGCAACACCTTAAATAAATGGAGAAAATACTTGCCTAAATAAAAGTTGACATGTTTGTCACAAGAAGTTCTGACTGACATTAAAGACAGTGTAAATTGTGCCTACGTGTCTGACTTTAATTCCAGAAAGGCCCACCTCTCAGAAGGATGTGTCAGACATCCAAGAGATTACCATATAATATCCAGGTACTCTGACAAGACTTTTGGGCTTCTCCCAACTACTATTTTCCCACAAATCACTTTTTCAAGAAAGAAAACATACAGTCAATAGGAGGTAGCAATACTATGATCAGAAAGCAGTGAATTTCTGAGTAACTGTACCTATTCATCACATCCCCCTTAGGGGCAAATTATGGACAATAATGGAAGCTTTTCCTGTTGCAAGCACATCTAACTACACTTCACCATTTTTCTTGGTCATCTTTGTCAAGACAGTCCACTTAAGTATTATTTTTGTCAATAGCAGCCATCTATTACTTGAAAATCAGCCACAACTGAGACATCCACTCTAAACAAGGCAGCCACCATGAAGTTAGGCAATGCATTCTTACATGGGAGCAGCAAGTAACTGCATTAGATCAGACGGCACACAAGAGAGCAACATCACTGGCCATTTACATCTAAATAGCCAGCTGGAACTGCCAGCAGTCAAGCCATGAAAACACATCAACATTCCAAGTACCTGCAACTTTTACAAGTTAGGCTTGGCATACTAATGCAAAAACGTTGGGGCAGGAAAAAGATTTAAATATTCAACTGAAACCACAATCAATTCTGGAAACAAAACAAATGAAGAAACAAAAATCCCCAAACAAGAAAAAACCCACCCCAATCCATGTTGCTGAATTTGCACCAGTCAGAGGCAAGAAAGTACAGTGTATTTGAGACAATGCACATAATATTCAAGATTTACAGAGAGGCTTTCAAGCTTATGGGTTTTTTTCAAACTTCTGATTTTTCTTTGCTGTTGGCAGAAGTATTAAGGAGAGCAGGACATTACAAATATTAAATAAACCCACTTTTAAAAATTTTACCTTAGAGAAATATCCAACTAAGTGGCAGCCTTTCTCATCATTTTTTGTAAGGACATAGAAGAGGAATGGTTCAACATCATAATACAAGGTTTTGTGGTCCAGAAAGAGCTTAGCTAACAAACAAAGATTCTGACAATAAATTTTGCTCACATTTCCATCAACCTGGAAAAGCAAGACAGATGCAGTTATTTCCAAGACACCAACAAGTTAGGACAAAACAACTTATTGAATCAATCATATCCTAGAAGGAAATGTGAACAGTAAGGTGTTACAAGAAGCAAACAAACAAACAAAACACATCAAGGTTCAGAAGAGAATGCTCCAGTTTCTTCTCAAATAAGAGATCTCCAGTTAGTGCTAATTACTTCATCTTTTTAAGTAACCTCTGAGTATCTGCATTTATAAAAGTAACTTCACCTTTTAATTCTTCAAGATAGACCTACTTCTTTCACTTTATTTCTGGAATGAAAATGAGTAAAACTGGCAGGTAACAAAAATGCACTAGTTAAAACTGCATTAAACTGCAGTTTGCTAGAAGGTGGTGGAGTTCACCAACTTTTAAAAAAACTCCAAACAAAGAAATGTATTATGCTGAATCCTTAAGATGTAAGGCAAATAAATGAGTAACAAATTACATATCAATCACATCAATGTTTTGGATACATTAGACAAGACAAAATTTCCATGCCAGGCTAAAATGCTATTGAGCGAGAGAGGTAAATTTCCTAGCTAAATACTACAATTAGACTAGGTATATTACGAGTGAAAAGAGTCAAGCTGTGATTCAGACAGCTAAAGAAAAGCCAGGCACAAATGCAGATTTCCTAGATCAATTAGGAACTTCCTGAAAAGCTCAGTCAAAGGCAACACATTTTTAAAATAATCTTCTCAATAGAAAGGTTTGCTTGTACTGATTTTTTTGATAATGACAGTAGCTGTACTTCATTCACAGAGAGAGACAAATGATAGGAACTGTGCAGAAAAAGAAGCCATCTTCTAATTTGTTTTGAGTAAGAATCCTAGTTATAAATCTCAGCAAAACCCAACCTTCTGGATACATTTAGAGGTTTTAAGGGAACATCAGTAGTATAGCTGCATTAAGTGGATTGAAGAAAAAACATTCAATGAAGAGCTACTGTTCCTAAAGGCATCAGAATGAACTTGCATACAGCTCTTAAGAGCCTATCAAATAGATCAAGCTCTCTTACAACACACTCCATTGTCCAGATGCTTTTTATTACTTTTCACACTTATTAGCAAGTGTGCAAATTAAATGTGAACATTAAGTAAGCAGAAATCACCACTGGGTAAGCCAAAAGCCTAAAAACGCAAATTATGTGAGCTTTTTCAGTAAGAACATTTGTACAGAGATGCAAAAAACTTCTTAAATTTCAGGCAAACACAGCTTGTTCGTTGATTTTAAATGTGAGAAGCAGGGAAAAAAGAGGGACAGCAAGCTCAAAAGGAAGCATCTGTCAAAAGCTGCTTGGCTACAGCATAGTAGTAAGCTATGTCAAAGTCTGCTCTCAAATCTGTCAAAGTCATGCTCTGGGCAGAGGTACATAAATCACAAAATGCCAAACTTATTTCCATTTTCTCTCAAAAACACAAAGCAGGACGGAAACCACAAACTCTTCATTCTGCCTAAAAGAAAATGGTTGCACAGAACACTTGAAAGGACCTATGAAGAAGGACATCAACTAATGACTAAGTTTCTACAGCAATCAGTGACAACTGACATTAACCTCTGAAATAAAAAGACCCAAACCAACCACATTTATTTTTGAAGGCTTAACATAAGTGCTTGCTGAAGCACCTAAAATAGACAAAGGGAATAAAAGCAGTGGAGAAAGAGCTGGGACACTGCTTTCACAATATTTTGTTTCCCATGTGTTTTCTGCAGCAATTCCCCACCTCCCCATCCCCTTTCTCAGTATTTCTCTGTATTTTATTCGATCTTTTCAAGGATTTTTCATTCACATGTTGGCAGTAGTTAATAAAAATAAATGAGAAAGCACAATTTGCTGCATAGTTCTTAACACCTGCTAACAGAGAAAACCAAGTTATTTTAAACAGACTAGAGCAATTTCACTTACTTCTCGATAGGAAAAAAGGTAAGTCTATTTACAACGTAAGTCTTTTGCTGGCAGATCTACAATATTTATAAAAACTGCTCAAGTCAGGAAGGAAGCAACCTTGATGCAAATGGCTATTTTTTAATAGCACAAACACAACCAAATGAACCAAATACAAAGATCTTGTTCTAACTTAAAAAGGGACTTCAAGACTGCATCTAACACCGTTTGAACAGACAATGGCAATGACCAAGCACAACAGACATTTATACAATTTGAAAATACAATTTGGAGAAGCATCTGACATCTGCAATTAAAGAGAAATTATCAATATATGCATCTAAATAACACTGTTGAGAAAAGAAATCCTAGTAACCCCAGCAGTCTTTTCTGTTACTACTACCTGTGAGAACACTTAAGAAACTGGAACATGAAAGTTAAGGCATAGTTTTAATAACTGCAGGCACGCTATGTGAAACACAGAATTCTCTTGTCCAAGATATCCATAAAACCTCACACTTAAAATAAGTCATCCCTCAAAAGAACAGCATAGATTAATAAATCCAAAGTTGAGGTCATGGGATTTTTAATATTTCAGGGCAAGTTTCTCAAATATCCAAAATGAAGGCAAAAGCACTCAGGAGCTGCACTTGTGATTTTAGAATACACAAGAAGCTGCTTTTCTTGCTTTTATACTTTGGGAGCACCTACATTATGATTAGTCTTCTCCCTATACCCAAGACACTCAAACAGCCAGAAATGGTACCATTTGGTGCCAAGAGGTACTTTTGCTGAGAAGGGAAAGGCTTATCAATCAAAGATGAGAACTGCAAAGGAAGCCCTAAGATTCATGCTAATCAATTATCTTAAAGAGCTTGGCTAAGGCATGAAGTACAAGTAAAGTAGGAATCATGAAAGAACACGGCAGGGTAGAACAGAATAGGGAAGATGGATTTGTTTCTGCAGTGTAAGCAGAATCTCAACTTGGTTTTGCAGTGTAAGAAGAATCTCCAAAGAAGTATTTCAGCATGTTAAAGTTTCCACTAGTTCTACAGCTGGTCTGTAACATCAACAAACTGGTTACTTTCAAAAAGCTTATACTTTTTTAGGTATACCTACCTCAAATACTGAAAGGTCGTTTCTTCTGTAGATTTCATTGGCTGGAGGATGAAACCAGCCACATTTCTCTGAGTGCCTTAACAAAATGTTTTTACTTTTCATGTATTTAAGACAGAATTCACACAGGTAAAGCTTTGGTAATCTGTAGGGAAATTAAGAAGGTATTTTATACAAAAAGTTTGTTACATTCTGTAAACAAAGTTACCACAAATGAAAAGCCCTCCCCACACAAATAAAAAGTATCATTCATGAATGCTGCTAAAGCGTAACTAAATAAATAAATACAACATTAGAGTGAATGACTAAATATTTACACACTAGTCATCAGAAAAAGAAAATAAGAAAAGAGCAGATACAATCAATCACAGTGAACCTAATTCAATAGAGTTGTGCTGTGGTCAGTTTGTGGTCCAGCCTCTGGCAGATCTCAGTTACTTTCCCCTTCCCACACTCCACCTAAGGTTTTGCTGTGGTTTCCATCCAAGTAAGCACACTGGAGTAATACTTCAAATTTCACCTTTCTTGCTCCAAGTAAAGATAAAGGAAGCACAAAGCAGAATACAGGGGATCTCCTTCCCTTTAGTTTTCCTTATTTTGCATCTGGAGAGGGCTAGGAGATGACTTTTCTTCCCACTGTCTTCTGAATACTTGGGCAAGACAGCAAACTGTAGTAGGATTGTACTCCCTCACCTCCACCTAAACTATCACTTGACTACAGAAGTCCACCCAAAGAGTTCACATATAAGCAAAACACCTCCCTTCCACAGATCTCCCCAGCACATGCAACACAGACGAGTGCACTTCACTGGAGAGGATCCAGCTCAGACTACATACAAGTAACCCACATGCCCTGTGCTCTAGATACCACCATAAACCGCTCCCTTTGGTAATTTTTATGGCTACTTACCTTCATTCTTATATTACTGAAGCAGTGGAAGACTGCTCTAGAAATTAATTAGCCTGCAAAGTTTTAGAGAAGAGGACAATCTTTATCTGCTCTGAAGCTACTAGCACATCCTGGGATTACAGCCATGGTTTGCACTATTCCAGTATCCTAAGGAAGTTCATCAACAACATAAAAAGTAGTTCGAACTAATTGTTCAATGACGTAATCCCACTGCACTCAGCTGAGAGCCACAGTGCCTCCTACAGTGTCATCCCATTCTAGCCTCATACTAATAATTAGCCATCGCTATGCTTCTATCTGGGATTAATTTACTCGATGGAATAGGTAACTCACTCTTTCACAATGTTATATAAATTGAGGGAATAAAAAGCAAAACTGAAATAAAAAATTAACACTACAAGAGCAGTGGTAATAATAGGAAATGGAAATGCTCTCCACACTTTTTTAGCCCTTGATTTATGTATTATTGATACATGACATATCCCTCATTCCCACCATGCAAAAAAAGGGCAATTTAGAGTAACACTACGCAACAGCATTTTGGAACAGGTCACATTTCTTGCTATAGTAGTAGAGCTTGATAAACAAACAGTCCTGAATATCGTCCAACGGGCTGATAGTGCCAATGGATTCATAAAACATTTATTTTCAGCACACATAAAACTCTGCAGAGATCTGCTGAGCACATGTACTAGTTCGTGTTCTCTGCCTGACTCCAAGGTGCGCCTTTGCAAAGATGGCCAGAAATGAGATGCTGTTGCCACAACTTGCCAACTTTATTTATTTAGCATGACATCTCCCATGATCCTTAGAAAAAAGGAGATTAACAAATGTTGGACCACAAACAAACTTAATTTGTCTAAAAGGCCAGAAGTTGGACATACCTCATTGCAATGGTCTATGAAAAAAAAAACCAACCAACCAAACAACAAACCAAAAAAAAACCAAACCAAAACAAAAAAAACCCAGACAAAACCAAACAAATAATGAAAACAAAACCAACAAAACCACAAAAATACACCTCAAACAAAACCACACTAATACACACTATGAGTTCATACAGGACTAGAAGAAGTCAGACTTTTTATTGCATCTTTGATTTAGAACTAGCTAAAAAAGAAAGACAAATCCTTGTTCTCAGTTACAATTACAAAAGCATATTTACTTTTAAAGGCTTTAAATTATAAAGAGTTACAAAAGAGTAAAAAATTAGTTGTAATTTTCACATCAGAAAAAATCCCGACCACGCATGGCAATCCTGACAACTTGCTACCTTGCATATTCCTGTGGATAAGGTGAAGAGTACCAGGTCTGGATCTCGTATTTTCCAAACTCAATCACTGAAGGGTATCGCCCACTTGTCTCACCAGTGTTTTTACACCCAATTTTCTGTCAGGTGCAATAAAAAAGAAGTATTAATTATGGAAATATAAAAGAAACTTTATATAAACAATTTCACCCACTGAAAGCACGAGAAACCTGAAGATCCAAATCAGTTGCTTTCGCTCTTCAAGCCCTGACAGAGGACAGAGTTCGCAAGCAGCAAATACAAACAGCAAAAGCCCAGCCAAAGAAGAGGCACAACAGCCTCAAGTTCTCTTCTCCCACAGCATCTAGTATGAGGACTTCCTTATAGCTCTGGTGCAAACTCAAACCTGTCCTTTTGTCAAAACAATGAGAGAAAAGGTATCAGCACAACCCTTCTAGAGCAACTGGAATTTACCTCGAAGAGTCAAGAATATACTAACACATTAATTTCAGCTATAATACTGCATTTAAGCTGATCAGAAAATGACTGCAGGACTCTAAAGGGCTGGCAAAATATAAAAGGGTAAGAAAGGTGGGGAAGAACAAGTAACTCATACGTCAACTTTTAGAAACCATACCACCTCACATTTTTTGAGATTGCATACGAAAGATAAAGAAAGCAAGTGGTGGGAACTATTTCCATGAGCAAACAGAAGTACGAGCTAATAATGAAACTGAATCTTTAAACTCAATTTGAGTTTGTTGGTTAATGTGCTCTGAACGAAGACTGTAAAAAAGTCACTGTGTTGACCCACACCACAGGTAATGTCAGTTCTTGTACATCAAACCTGAAAAAAACCTAAGTGACTTCCATTACTGCAACACACAGCCATTTATGATGGCATTTTAAGAAAGCAGCAATTGAAACATTACTTTCACCCACCTTCTGACTCAGGTTCTCAAAGACACAAGTTGTTCATTTCACAGACACAGGAGTAAAAGTCTGGTTCACTAGTCTGATTCAGCTCAAATACCATCACTGCTAGAAAAGTCTACAGTATTTAAACTCAAAGTGTGGTAAGTAATCAGGTAAAATGAATTTATGGAGTCACTAAACATGGTATTCTACCATGCAGTATTTTCTGGGACCAACTTAGCTTTTCAGAGCATCTGCTTTATTTGCAGAGAAAAATCATTAGGCACATCCTCACTGACCAATATCCCCTCAGTCCTGACCAAGATGTCAGCTATTTTTAAACTCTACGTTCGATCCTGTAGTCCTGTGTCCAAAATGCTCAACTATATCTTTCAAAATCTATCTTAAGCGTCACTTATCATTTGACCCATTTCAGCATGATGCCTTGTCTCCTATCTGCATATACAATGTCTCCCAAATAAAATTCACAGCAAACATGATGCATTAGATAAAAAATAATATATTAGAAATGAAGATGAACAGACTGAAAATTAACTCGGCTTTTATTTACAGAAATAACTACATTTTATGCAACATGATTCTTACCTCCAGGGAAAGCTCTCGGGCCTGCTTAAATACTTCCAAATCTTCCTGTGTAACAGTGTCCTTGCTTCCCAACAGAAATACATCCGTATTTTCTTGTTTGATGCTTAGTTTGATTTCAGTATCTGTTATTTAAAATCAGCAAAAAGTTTATTCACAGACGTGAAGGTTACATGTGCATTACCAAAGCGATACTACTAAACAGGATTGCAACTATGGCTGTTATGACTCTCCATTATAACCAAATTTAGCATTACTAAGCAACAGAAGTGAAACCTTCACCCCCCACTTCTTGCTTTGTAGTTTGACGCTGCATGAGCTATTTTTTGGTACTTGCTTGTCTGTCTGTATAAGCCTTTATAGTCCAGTTGTACTAAACTAGTTTTGAACCTCATGAAATGAAGCATATTCTGTTACTAGAAATACGCCACCTGATAAATTCCAGTATACTCTAGAAGGTAAAAATAAACACAAGAGAAAAAAAAGTTGCCCTTAAAACTTGAAGATTAATGCTAAGCTAAGTCTGCATTCAAACATTATAAATTAAATCTACTTTTTTCTTAAATAAAAGTAATTACAAAAAAAGGTAGCTCACAGCAGTACAGATCAAGTGTTGTGGAGATCGTAGTACGATGGAACTGTTCATGAAAAAGCAATGGAGCAGAGGGAAATGAATTGAAATGCCCACCGTTACAAGCACTGACAGCACACAATCATGATGACAGCACTACTGCCACAGGAATGGCAGGGGAAGAACAAGGAAGTAGCATGACAAGTGGCTACTCATGCGGTACTACACAGCCATAAGCAACATTATAAAGGCATTTGGGGCTCCTAGTGTCACTACAGATGCAAAAAAAACCAAAAAAGTGGTGTGGTATTAGTCAGGAGAAAAAAAACCAACCAAAAATGTTTTGGAGATTTAGTCAGCATTAGATAAAAGGTCAAAGTTTTGTTGTTTTTGTATGAAAGTGAAGTAAGAACAAGAGAAATAGCTAAGACCTATGTGATAAGAATTTTGGTTTTGGACGGGACACAGGTTTGGTTGGCGCTTTGACCTTTGCTTACCATCATCCTGATCAGGTTTAATCCTTCCGTCTGTCAAGCTCCCCTTCCCTGGTGAGGGGGTCCCCATCTGAGGGGTCATTTTATACTTTAATCTGCCTAGAGTCCTGTGCTTTTTAAAGAAAGCTGTTCTCTTGAGGTGAGCAATTGCTTTAAAAGCATGTCCTCTAGACACACTCCATCCAGAGACACAGGCATGAGAAATAAACCTACTCCTAACCTCCTTCTTTCCACAGAAATGACTATTAGATGTTGATGTGGAAGATAATTCTGGTTTACTACACAAATGCTTGCAGGGTGCATAGCTTGGGTGACCCTTTTTTCGAGACTGTTGCTGAGTGGTACAGATATGAGAGAGTCCATCAAAGAGTCCCTTTAGCTGACTGCTACTAGGAAGGCTATTAAAGGAGGGTATGCTTGACTGACTGGAAGAACTTTGGGGAGAGTTAGAAGAAGTGCTGGATTTTTGAGAACTGGGGCTCTGACCAGAGATGGGGATTGGGGGTAGAAGTGAAAAAGGTGGAGGTTTTAGCTTTTGTGTGGTACCTGTAGCCAACACAAGAGAAGTGCATGACTGTTTCTGAGAGACCTTTTTCCTTGGACGATAGTGCTTTGAAAAGTCTATTATTTCACCTCGTGATCTGCGACCATCAGGTGATGGTGTAAAGAACTTAGTAAGGCCATCAATGAGCCCTTTGGTTTTCTTGTTAACTTTAAGTGTAGAGGCAGATATGTAGGTGGAGGTGGTGGTGATTTTGGTGGTGGCACCAGGCCGAGTGGGGTCTGTAACAGGCAATCTGCTGCTTGAATCCTTCACAGATGCAGCATGACCAGATGAAGGTGTGGTACACACTTTAGTCTTTTGACCCCTACCAGGTGACCCCCTTCCTGTGAATGCATTCACGGATCCTTCATCACTGGTTACAGACCTATGCAAAAATTTGAAAAATAAAAATCAGCATTCAAAATCTTTACTGCCAAATAGTACTACAGTTTATACAAGTTACCTAGGCCACTGTACTTAAAAATCTTTAAAGAAATTTAAAGACATATACACTTTAGAAATACATTTCACACTATGACATAACATCCAGCTATTTTTTTCCCATTTTCCCTTTTGTTTCCCCTCCCCTCTTATCTTTAAAAGATAGTCCACAGTATATATAAATGGAAGCAGCTGGCATAGCACGATCTCCCAAGAATACAGCTTTCTCACACACTTTTAGGCATAGCCAAAGTGTGCTTCTTCGGAAAAAAAATCATTACACCGTTTTTGTACAACTGCTCCATCACCATAGAGTTCATTGTACATACAGAGGAGATGAATGTTTTCAGTGTTAATACGATATCAAAACAGTTAACTTCAGACTACGTTTGCTGAAACTGTAGAGAAAGTCTATTAATCCTTTAAAGCAATACAGTCAATCTTCAAGAAACTGCTATTTTTTTTCCACACTCTTGTTGGATTATGTAAAATGTGGCAGTAAAAATTACTACCAAAGATCTAAAGGCCAAATGAGGTAGTTTATTAAGAGCATTACAACAAAACCAAACAAATAGACTCTTCAGAAATTCGAAAAATAGCAAAAAACCAAAAATAGTGAAGGAAAGGAAAGAGCAAAACTATAACCAAGTGTGTTTGCAGAAAAGCCATGAACTAATCTGGCCTAACATGGAAGGTGTTAGTAAAAAGCAGAGTAGTGAATCTTATTTAAATGCTAGGAAGAAAAAGGGCATACCAAAAGCCAACATTTGTGACAGCAGAATTACAGGCTTAACTAGTTACTCATAACTGAAGAGAAGAACTACACTGAAGAGTAGTACATTCTAGCATATAGAAACAGAGCTTTTAAAAATCTCTGCAGTAAAAGACATAGTTATCAGGACAGATGATCAAATTACAAAGCCAAACAAAGCTACACAGTTGTATCACATGCTTGCTTGCTTTCCCCTTTCCATCCTGCTCTTTGAAGTTAGCTTATTTACTTCACAGCAGAAGTTTTTTTCCACAGATTTTACCTTCTTAATTGAGATACTGAAGTAATTAACTGCAACAGGTTACTTCTAATTAGAGATTCAGCAGCCTAGGGCTATCATCTGGTTTACTGACCACCAGTTTAAGAACTAGTCCCGTTTCTACCCACACATTCTTAAATTTGGTTAGTTCCTAAGAGGCAACAAAACCAAAAACTTCTAAGTCTTTTGAATCCTTTGGAGTCATAAGCTTAAGTCTATCACAAGACCTATTCTCAGTACCAGATGCCGTAATCACCAGCAGTGCCAGAGGCCAGCACACACCTGGTTTAAGTTAATCTTACACAGTAATTTGCCTGTGAAGGGCTTCCCACAGATGGTCAACAGGCAAAAAACTATTCCAGTACCACTGGACAGATTTTCTGTGTACTATACAAGGACTAAGTGGCATTGGCCAACCTTCCTGTATTTCATGTGACCACACACTTTTTATGTTTGATACAATTGTCTTCCATGCTCCACAATCACTTTTAGATAGGATTTAATGTGGAAGAGTCTCCTCTTTTATTCTATCTCCAAACACTGTTTTTCCAAAACAAGATTTTTTTTTTGGTATATATGAGACACTGAAGTAATAGAAATGTGCTGGCAGTATTGCAAATATTTATTTTATGAAGAGCTTCCCAAGCACTCCTGTAACATGCTCACGCAGCTCACGTGCTACAAAGAAAATCTTTATGAAAATATTAATAACCATCATATAATACTAAAAGAACTTCTACATCCATTAGTGTGATGTTCACTTTAAAAGTTGCAGCTCAGAATCTCAATAGCAAAACATAACAGTAAAACCTTCATAACATTTCCAACCTTTCTATTACACGTATGAGGAAGGAGGAGAAGCAGAATTAGTGTCAGAGGGGACATTGCTGCTAAACCCATAGTGAGAACCCAAATCAGAGACATGTCTGTAGAGAAATAAGATGGCAGTACTGTATTAGAACTGGTCCTGGTCAGGGCAGGGTTAATTTTTGCAGTAGCCAGGGGGGAGCATGGCCAGGACTTGGAGGTTGGAGGTTTTTCTGCACCAGCTCACATCATTGCCAGGGCAGGGGAAGGGACTCTCTTCTAGGGAGATGGAGTTCTTTGCAGTAAGCGGGGAGCAGCTAGGCAACACCAATTCCAAATAACCACATGGGAAATTGTTTTGCCAATCTTGTACACTTTGTTATTGGTATTGTGGCTGTTACTGTTTGCTTTCTTATCTCACTGTTGTTTCCAGTAAATTGTTCTTATCCCAACCCGGATCTTTACTTTTTGTGCCTTCAGTTCTCCTCTCCAGCCACTGGCAAGGGGAGGGGGAAGCAAGCAAGCATGGTTTGGAGAGTCTCAGCAGTAGCACTAAGCTGGGGAGTACCACTCCTGAACCACAAGAGACCCCAAACCTTCAGCTGAAGGTTCATGTGTTTTCGAAGGGTAAAACCAGAGGTACAACTAAAGCCCAAGGTATAGCTAGAGATACAGGGAATATCTTTATTATGCACACACAGTGATATATAGACATTTCAATGATCTTCAAATTCCTAAGCATTCAATTCCTTCTCAGGAGGAGACTGGAGAAGTACAATGTTTCCACCCAGTTTAACAGCATGGTCTCATGAGCCAGTACAACTACATCTTTTACTTTCATGTAGTGTCACACTTTATTCTTGTCCTGAACTACTTTCCTAGAGCAACATACATTGAACTTTAGGACAAGAACCAAAAAGGCAAGATGAAAGATCCTGGCAGAGAGAAAGGGAAAAGAGAACACAGCAAGATGCACAGCATCAAGTACATCAACTTGACTAGTGCGCTCTACTGTTAAGTTCCTTCTATTTTCACATGTGGGCTCCATTGGTTTCAAAAATCTTTGTTTTGCAAAATGCAAAGTTTTACAGCAGCTCCCATGCAACTCTGAGTAATACAAGACAGGTTTTAGACTGTGGAGAAGAATGTCACAATGTACAGAATGAGCAGTTGGTAGAGTCAGAAAACTTTTCAGCTGCCGAGTTGACATGGCTAAACAGTTAAATAATACTTAAGTAGGGGGAAAAAAGGTGTAAGGTGGATAGGAACATGTGATGGAGGGCAACATGCTACTGTAGCTGACACAGAATCTGTTCCTGTTTAACACTCAGTGTAATGTCAACTCAGTATTTGAATGCTACTTAAACAATCCTCTAACCAAGACTCACAACGTCCAATGACAGTGTTTCCTGGGAAGGCAAATGCTAAAAAAATTACAGCACACTCTTGTCTTAGATAAACACAGTCCTGAGAAGCAAGAGGAATTGCAACCTCTTTTCGTAGTAACCAGTGGCAGCTTAACAGCAGAATTCAAGTAATAATCTTTTCCACAGTACCACTGAAAACAGAACTTCCCTATTACTTGTATAGTTTGCTTTTTGGAATGGGTTTTGTGAGCTGATATTAACTAATAAAGTAACTTTTATGCAGTTTTCAAACAGCTCTTTGAGCAGAACCGTCTGCTGAAGTTGTACAGAAGTAGCCCAATATTATCCACTTTGTATCCTGTAGGTACTTCAATTATTTAAAGGTATACTTAAAAGACAGCTGTGGCATATGTTACCATATAAAAGCTTATTTGCATCTGCTATAGGTACAATTTTTGATAAAAACTTATGGGATCTGAAAAATTAAGTTACAGGAATTTTTCATGACCTTCTGACATGACACCAAAAGCACCTACTATAATTTAGAAATTACTGGACATTGGGCTGAAAAGGCACATACTAAATCACTCGTTACCTATTTTCCCCAATTTGAGATAGACTTAAAAACAGTGCTTAAACCTGTATCAAACTCTTATCTGACTACATTCTCAGAAACATTCAAAGAAATAAAAACCAAGAGAAACTTACAACATTCGTTGCTTTAATTTATTTTTCGGTCGTCCAATAGGTTTTGCATATCGTCTCCTTATTTGCGCAGCTTTTTCATGAAGCAGCTTTCTCCCTTTCTTCTTTGGTCTACAGACCTGGCAAATCCACATCCCTACATAAAGGAAAAAGAGTTTAGTTGTACACAGTTTATCTAACTTGTACTGCAGGTGTGTACCAAGTATATACAAGGTCAGCAAATTATCTCTTGAACAGGACACAGGGAAGGGAAACTGGATGAAAAAAGTGATCCACCTCTACCCATACTCTGAAATTTTTAAAAGCAAGGTGCTTTTAAAAGGGGAAAACAAGAGGCAACAAGGATTACAGAAAAGATTATGAGCAATTAGGCTCCTAGAAGAATTTCTGTTCTAGCTTGTCCCTCCTTATACTACCTATATCTTTCTTCAGACACAATTAAGACAGGGTAAAAATTTACATGTGTGTTACAAAGCCACTAGGGTAGAGCATGCTAAAGAATATACTAGATCACATCTAGGTGTATCTGTTTTAATGCACAAATTGAATTTAGCATCCTTTAAACATTAGATAGCCATGTCTAAACATTTATACTAGATAAGGCTAGGGACTGGGAGGGGAGGAACTGAAGAGTCTTTAATGTAACTTTAAGATTAAATAGGGAAAGCCATAAAAATGTGAGAGCAAAAGTGAGAGGTGCCGTAGATCAGAAATCCAGAGATTAGAGAACCTGAAGACACATGCATTTTGTTTTGTTTGCCTGTTTTTCCAATTGCTCTTACAAAAGGCATGAAGAAGAGTCTCTTCCATATGTTCCAAGGACTTTGTCAGTACATATACTCCAAGCATTTTAACAGCCTTTCTAAAATTCACCTTCAATTAACTCAGCAACAACTGATTACACAGTGAATTCATCTGGTCAACTAAACGTAGACTTTTAGTATTTTCCTGAGAAAAAAACTCCTCACGTAATGAGAAATAAAATTGGCTTTGATATGAATGAAATCATACAATTTATCATTGGAAAGAAAAACAAAATTAGCATGCTTGAGAGGTTTTGGTCACTTAATGCAAGACTGCGAATGAAAGTATTTTCATGGAAAGGACTTTTAAAATCACCTTTTGGCATTCGGGATAGTGGTGGGTCACAGCACTCCATGTGGAACCCTCTATCACAGGAGTCGCAAAAAAGCATGTTATCCTGAGGCGGGGCAGGGATGAGCGGGTGGAGAAAAGGAAAAAAAAAAAAGACTGAATACAGCATTGCTTGAAATTGTACATCAATTATTTGCATTTGCAGATGTCCTAATTATAAAGCCACTATAAACAAAGAGAAGTCAGGTAACACTGAACAAGCCTAACTTACTGCATTTTTGCCTTGGATCCTACACGCACTGCATGTCTTGCATTCAATACACTGCCACCTCAAGGCCTTCACATTTGTTGTTAACTCAGGACAGAATTTCAAACATGATGGATGTCCTAAAAAACACCAAAATGTTATTGAGAGCTTGAGATTTAAGATTGGTTAGACTGATTTTTAAGTTCAGCAGGATGTAGCCAGCACCACCAGAACCCTGCAAGCACCAGCTACTTTCAGAATTTTGCAACACATCATTTAACTCATCTACTTCATACAAATATACAGAATAACTGTCATGAAAACAGGTAGAAAATTGACTTCTAGTGTAACTGACACCAGTGAATGGTCTACATAAGCACCTGAAAATGAATTTTTATTTTCACTAGGTTATTTCCATAGCATATTAAACTATCACTGGTTCTGAAAAAAGTATTTATAAACTTGACCACACTCCCCTTTCTTAGCAGTGCAAAATAAACAGAGGAAATCTCTAGATAAAACTGTATTAGTTATTTTCTAACAATACTAAGTATCTACCAGAGAAACTGAATAGCCAAACTACATGCATTTTTTTATTCCAACTTATTACTTAATTATACACAAAGAACAATTTCAGAGTAATAAAAAGGGAAAAAATTAATTTGGCAATTGGCATAAGGAAAACATATTGCAATAGAAGGTTTAAAATTGAAGGGGTGGGTGGGGAGTAGTTGAACTACCACCTCCCACAAAAACTCGGCAGGACCATCCTCTTTTCACAGCAGCCTTGAAGGCCTATGTGACTTTTGCAACTAACAGAAGATACCAGACAACTGAACACATCCCACACCTTAGGCAATACTGGCAGTGATTTTTTTCACGTCTTCAACAACCTCGGAGCGCACCCTTAATCCAGAAAAGATAAAAGCACTGCTAAATAGGAAGGGATAAGCCTTCCCAGGGAAACACTTTATGACAGTATTATATTCAGAGATTATCTATCAACAACATCAACACAGAAGTTGTCAGAGAGATAAGAATCGCTGATGCCATGCTGCACTTATATATGGCTGCAGCAACGTCAACATCAAAGGTGCTTTCTTCTGACTGTCAGAGTTGGGATGAGTGCTTTCTTCTAGGTAATGGTGTAGTCACAGTGATTCAGACTTTCTCCATCGACCGTTTCTCAGTCCAGGACTGAGCTAAAACACCACAAATAAAAACACAGTCTAATCTATGAGCATTTGCTGTTTTTGTCTTCTAATGGACTGAGGTGTGAATGGCAAAGAGTGATGGACTGCAAAAGCCACTTGAATAAGTGACAATTTCAGGTTTTACTTTATGTTATTCATATTTATCCAAGGCTTAAACCACTTTATTGTTAAACTTTGAAAGACAACTTGAATTGTGCATATTCTCAAAATAAAATGCAGGGATATAATCTATTAGTAAGGAGCAGTCAGTAATAAATTCAAAGAGTAGTTTCACAAAGATATTGAAAAAGCATAACCATTTGATTCTTAGCATACAGCTTAAGATATACCAACATTTTTTGTGGTCAAAACTGAGTATGCACTTTCAAGAAAGTGACAAATATACTATAACTGCAGAGATGAGTTCATTGAGATACTGTTCCCTTCAATGAAGCCCCCTAGAGAGGCTGATATTAGTAATCAAGATCACATAAAGACTTATTTTATCAACTATGACTTAACAACTATATTAACACATTAAAGTGGAGTCATAAATCCATCACCTCCATGTAAGCATATTTAATTCCAGTTATCTACCCTGCACAGAAGTGATTTATTTCAAGGAGTAAGTAAGTTGCAGTTAAAATTGTTGATCTTAATTTTGTTTTATGTAAATAACTGTGAAGTATAAGGATAAGAAACATCCATTCTCACTCATTGAACAAATTAAGCGTAACTTTGCTACTTTATATCTCTTATCTACCAGTGGAACATTTCTCATTCAAGCAATTACACAACTTAATACACTTCTTTAAGCACTAGATTTTATTATCAGACAAAAATTCAGTAAAAAATTCCACTCGTATTGAACATGAAGAATCTGCCCGCAATTCCAAATCCTTGAGCCACAAGTAACTCGAAGCTGGAAGGGTGCAAATGGGAACCATCACTATGTATTTACCATGTTTTTTGACCGTCTTTTCTAGGTATGCACTAGCAGAGACAGCCCAGAAATGTTTAGATTTCAAAATACCATATGGTATTGTTCTTTAGTTGCTGATAGTGCTTAAACTATTCATTTTAGACACAAATTTATATAGATAAAGTATAACCGTAATGTGTATAGGGTAATGCCTATCAGACATTAAGTGGTAACCAACAAGTTTCAATTTTAAAAGGAACTCTGTTTAACTACAGTCATATCAGTTATACAGATTTTGTAGTTTAACAGATTTCCGTGGTCAGCTGAAGTTACTGTGCCCTTACTGATCTTACAGCTAGTTTTTTTTAAATTTGAGAGTTGAAGGAAAACATGTTTTGGGTTTCCAAATTTGCAGTATTTCAGCTCTAATCTAAACTGAAATTAAAAACTTACTATCTTCTCCATATCCAGAAACTAATAAATCTCCAAGAGGTTTTCAACACTAGTTTGAAGTGTTTAAACTGGTAATTTCTCCTGGTTCCACCACGTGACTTTCTTATAAAACTCAGCAGCATCAAAATTTTAATGTATCAAAAATTTCAGCAGATTACTGGAAATTCAGACCTTTGAAAGCTGGAAAATTTCACCAGGAATACATATAGACCTACTTTAAAATTAAACACTTCAAAATTCATTCAACGGTTAAGATTTAGATACGCTGACATGGCAGAAATAGGCAAGGACCAGGAAGTCAAAAGTGAAGGTCTCATTCCTTTGTGATTGAAGACAATTTCTTTAACCCACCCACTTTTGTGTCTTCCTCACAAAGTTGAGCCTTGTTTATTCATGAAAGGAGTTGATGAAACAGCTAGTCTTTTAAAAGAACAAGCATTAGACCAGTGACCACAATTAAAAACAGTGCTAAATTAGTTATGCTAATATCTCCAGTTATTTTTAACACAAATGCTGGTAACTACCGTATAAGATAATTCACCAAAAAAACCCCCTCAACTTGTGTCTGATAACCTTTTAGGTAGAAAGCATTATTATTATTTAGGGAGCAGAGGTGGTCAGTGCACCTGTCTTGGGGATGTATCAGTTTTTTCTACCTGCAGGTTTCTTAGCACTTCATTTTATCCAACTAGCCCAATATCCTTACACAGACAACAATAATTAAGACAATTTCTATGTTCCATTATTACTAAAGCATACCCTAAACCTAATTTAGAAAGCGATCTCTGCCCAGTTATTTCCAAACATTTTCTGTCCCTATTCCTCTGGACCTGAGTCCAGTGTCTCTGCTGCTCTGCTCTCCAGCCTCCTCTACCCATCTTTGATCAGTAGGATCATTCTTGCCTCCTCAGGGTAACATCCAATTCAAAAGGAGAGTATCCACATGTATTCTACTTTTAGCTACTTTTCCCCCTTAAAAAAAGTATTTATTGTAATTCTCCAGTCACTCAACTTTTTCCCTACTCATTCTACAACTTCAAACCCTTACAAAAATCTGTCAGCAAGCAGCAGCTCTTTAATTGCTTCTGCACATCTCGTTTGGAAAAATAGAAGTTGAGTTCAATTCCAGTTCTTAAGTGTATTGATTTTTCAAAATCACGAGATAGAGAAAAAGCAGGAGAGGAAAAATAAAAAAACAACACAAAACCCAACCAAAACCAAGAGGAACTATGTCTGCTCTTGTAATGGGATTTATTTTCTCACATCTGACATCGCTCATCTTACTTCTTGAGAAAATCCTCTGTGCCAACTGACATAGCAATGCATTTCATTTCTACTACCCAAATACTTTATCCTCCCAAATACCACAAAAATATGCAGTTATCCAGCTAGTTTCTGCTTGCAGAATGCAGAAGCACCACCTGAAAAGACAAAAGCGACTTGACACAAAAATAAAAAGGGAAAACAGACATGCCAGTAGTGGGCACTGCAATTTAATCTCTGATCAACTGAACAATTTGCTTGCTGTGCACAACATGCAATTTCTTTTCTATTTGTTAGACAGCAAGACCAGCTTTGAGATACACTGCAATGTGCAAAATTACAAATCCAATTACAATAAAACTCTACTTGAGTGAAGTTTTGTTATTTATAAATTGCACTGAAATTGGTTTTTATTTTAGTTAGGCATCAGTAGCTAAAGTTTAACCATCCAGCAAACTGATCGGCAGTCTCAACATTTCATTCCTTATATCTAATACATCTGAGGAACTAATTAAAGATAATTTAGTCTTAATGAGGCAGAGAGAATGTATCGGTGTTAATTCAAATAGAAGCTGATCCATGAAAGTCAAGACTTCCAGTTCTAAAGTGTCTTAAGACCCACCAGGGAATTACTACACAACAGAAGAGTAGCTGATATCTAAGCTCACCTGATTAACGCAAACTCTGTGCACCAGAGTCTAACCAAGCATAAACCCTATTAATTTTCCAAATCTCAGAAAACAGATTTGAAAATAGAGGAGACGTATAAACCACTAAAGGAAGACAATTTAAAATTTATGGGGTTTGCTGTTGCATACTGGGTTAAAAAAGTTGTTTTCTTATTTCAGAGTGTAATAATTGGCTAAAATACACTAAAAAATACACTGGCTAAAATACAAAGTAACTATCAGGGTGACAGATTGAGAAGCAGACAATCAATAACATGTCCTGATTAACTGAAAACATGTTTTTACCCATACTGTTTTGTTTTACTCAAGTACTGATGTAGTCTGTCCTGGGTACTGCCATAGCTACCTTCAGCATACCTACAAAATTATGATACTCATGGGCTCCAGATACACAGAATCACAGAATATCCAGAGCTGGAAGGGACCCACAAGGATTATTGAGTCCAACTCCTGGCGCTGCACAGGGCATCCCCAAAAGTCACATCATGTGCCCGAGAGTGTTGTCCAAATGCTCCTTGAGCTCTGTCAAGCCTTGGTGCAGTGATGGGGAGCCTGTTCCAGTGCCCAAGCACTCTCTGGGTGAAGAACCTTTTTCTGAACCTCCCCTGACGCAAGTTCAGGCTGTTCCCTCAGGCCCCATCACTGGTCACCAGAGAGAAGAGAAGCACCTGCATTAAGAACAGCCACAGAGTCTGCAAGAGCTGCTGCAACACCCAGGAGCAAGGTACATGCAATTGGGAGTGTCATTATCTTGTGCCTGACAAGTAACAGGCTGCCCAGCTGATGTGGTATGTTACCTGAAATAATACGCAAATTACCTCTTGGGCAACAGAATAACTTTATGAAAAAATGAACTGGATATACAAGAAATGCAGCAGCAAAGACTGCTACATAGTCTTTAGTACCATGATTATTCCTCAGCTTCTGAAATGTTGCAAATCTGTGCAAGCAAAATTCTTGATCATCATCTGATGTCACAACGCAAAACTGAGTTTTCAGAGCCAACACAGATCCCAAACAATAACTGAATTCTTATGCTGTACAAGTGTGGTTCCCCCTCCTAATTTACTTAGCAGATCTATACTTCGACATAAAGATGAATTCATACCTCTCATTTTTAATTATCCTAATTATACAGATGACAAAATTCTAGTTTAAAAAAAACCAAACAAAAACCAAACCAACAAACAAAACCAAGAAAAACAACAACAAACTCTTCCACCCTCCTGGTTTCAGTTCTCAATCTATGTCTGGTTCAAAGAGAGGATAAGGTTCACAAGTTTAAAATATTTTTTAAAAGACATATGAAAACATAAACATTTCTATTATTTGTAAATTCAGCCAACTTACCACTGCTGCCACAATCTGCACAAGATAAGAGCTCTTCTGGTTTTTTTTCACGATTTGATTCTTTTGTTCCCAAGCAAAAGCTACATATCGGGATGGGATCAGCTCGTGGCTAGATTGAAAAATAAACAGACAGTTAGCTAAAAAAAAACCCCAAACCAACACTCACCAGCCTCCATGGCTTTTACTTGGCATTTGGTTGTACCACATATTAATTACCAAGGCAAATGTCCACTTTATTAACTTAGTTACAAAGTTTTTATCTTAACATATTCCATAAACCTTAAGTTGGCCTGTAATAAGCCACCCTGTGTATTAATCCATGTAAATGTCTCCAATGTAAGAGTAGTGTTAACAAAAACAAGGAAAAATTAGAACTTGGGACACTATTCTTGCACACACAATTGCAACTCCAGAACACAATCACTTGTTCTTCAAATGTAATAGTGCTCAAAGATCAAGATGTAAACTAGTCTATATTACAGATTAATATAGTTCCTTTACATAAGAAAACAAACTTACTAGAAGTTCTCAAATTCAAGATATATTTTATTTCTTGGAAATCCAATACTACTCACACCTCCCTCTGAATCTACCATTTTAGGGTAAAAACACTGGATTTAACAGATCGAGAGTCATCCATGCCAGTCGGATGAGTCCCATCAGCTTTGATGCACAATCATAATAAAAAATATGCAAATCTTTCAATGTCTGGAAGCAATACATAGAACCTTCCAGAGAATTACTTCAGAATTGATACAAATTTACTTCCCATCTTCCTTATCAATTACATGACAAACTATCAGAGATTAAGTGTCTATTTTATAGTTTCTCCATTACATTTTAGAGCTTTAATGAAAACCTGCTACATCCAAAATATTAATGTATTAATGACTACATGGAAGTATCTGTAAACAGGTCTGTAATAAATAAAATTATAAGCAACTATTTGTCCCAAATGGGATAGTCAAGTAACAGACTACCTTCAAGCAGACAGTATTACAATAACTCAGATTAAAATGGTTTCTTTCGCAAATTCATAGTTTCCAGATTCAGGTAGGCAATGCTGTTAGTTTAATATATCAAAGCAATCACTTATTAGCTTTACCTTTATTTTACATTTCCTCTTTATGCTACAATACTTTGAAAGCTGGCAGGCTATCTTCACTTGACCTATAAATCTGTATTCCATTACAGATCTGGGAAGTGGGGAATGCTTGTTTTTAAGGGTATTCTTGTGAAGTAACCAGTTCCATGGTGATGTGCCCTTATATCTCAACACAACAGAACACAGAAATATTGAAACTACTTTTATGATATTAAGCTTTATGATCATTTTAAGTCAAGCAGCATGAAGAATACTGACACATCAGGAAGGTAAGTTTGTCCTAGCCATAGAAGAGGAGCACACATATAAACATAATTCCATATAAACATACCACAAGGCACTGTACTTTTTCTGAAAACTTAGTCCTCAGAAGGTCTGCTCACTGTTCACAATCCAATTACTGAAATATTGACATACTTGTGTACCCCAAAGAATATACATAAAAGATAAACAGAGCTGAAGACTTTTCATAACTAAGGAGATGTGTGCTCTCTTCCATCATCTACAAAAGGGAACTGCTATTACCTTTTTATCACCCATAGGAACAAACCTCATCTGCAGTCTTTTGTCTTACTAAAGTCTCCATTATGGATTATATGGGTAGCTGAAATATGAAATTGCTACTTGGATAAAAACAATTATTTAAGTTACAAAACAGACAGCTTTCGAAAATGGTTGCGCTTCAAAGAAAAGCGTTATTGGTGTTGTCAGTTTTAGCAGGATGACATTGAATGAGATCAGTAATTCTATACGTGGGAAGGGTTATACCAATTACTTGCAGGACCTTTCACCTGTTAAAAACAACACACATATAAATAAAATAAAATTAAATTATTTAGTTATTATTCTTGCCAGTCAGATATAATTCAACAGAACTTTCCCATCATTTTGCTTTTATCAGGTTTATCACTGGAGCAAAACGATACTAACAAAAAACCAAAAATACATAAACTATGCCAATAATCATCAGCAGAAAAAGGGTCCAGAGCTATTCAAACAGAATTTGCAGCATTGTGCGAACATTTCTTAACTGCTACTTAAGGTTTAATACAGATAATTTTAAAAGAAAGATTATTCTTTTAGTGGAATCCAGTAAAAATCTCCTCTTGGCAACCATACCATTCTCCTTCCCTTCAATGTAATAGTGCTTTAGCCATTTCAAAAAGGCTTGTGCTGATAAATAATTTACAAAGCTTCACATATCATTCAAATCCAGGTCCACAATCTCATCTATCTTTCCAAGATATTTTTTTTGCTCTAGGAAAAGACATGGCCATTAGCCAACATTCATTTACTTCCCTATTTCAAACATGCCCCCAGCCCCCCTTTCTTTTTTACTGAAGGTAAAATAAAGGACAAAGGTTGTTGGCAGTTCAGGGCTACAAAGACTGATGCTCCCATACTAAAACTAATCACAAAGAGCTCGCAAATCCTATCACTTCATATACAAGTTTCCAAGAAACTTACAGGCTCCAGTATATTCTTTGAAGCCATTTACATTAATAACTGTATTACAGGGTCTGATCTCTCAACTACTGAAAGTTAAGAAAACACACACATACTCCTGTCAGCACAGTAAACAAGACATAATTTCAATTGGTTTAGCTTGCACAGTCGAAGCAAACCTGAATTCACACTGGTAGTATTAGTTCTGGCTCACAATTGTCTCAATTAGCATAAACTAAGGGGGCTTGGGGTTAATTGGGGGGGGGCTGGTGCATTTTTTTAGCTGTTTTTTTACAGTAGCAGAATGTAGTCCAAACAGCAATGCACCTCCTACCTTAATCAGAGAGAACTCTAAGATTAATTTATCTCTTTTTCTAATCAGTAGTTTATCTTCTAAAATACACCCATCGCATATCATTATCTTTTGAAAAACAATGATTAGTCTAAGGAAGGTTAATTCCATTTCATCTCTTACAGGAAGAAGTACAGTCAGTTATTCAACACTGCAGTATTTTGTATCAGATGAACCAGTAATATTTTTTGTGTTAATATTTAATATTAATATTTGTGTTACAAAAGCTTTCGGAGTACAATGTCTGCTCTGTCACCCAAGGCAAGTCTGAATAACTCCTACCCAGTAACATACTAATGCTTCAACAGAACTAATAAGCTGGGAAGAATTTTTCGTCCCTTAATTTTGCGAACAAGGCAAATGACAACTCGCAAAACAGTTTAGTTTGCTAGGTTACTAGAAACTGAACATTCAAATTTAAAGACTGACTTGTTCTAATAACTGTATTCCCAATTACAGTAAGAGCAAATTTACAGAAAATTCATCCCTTATGCCAACACACATTTGGAAACTGAAGCTTCACAAAGAGCAGTCAGGCAACTGGATTTAAAAAAAATAAATACGCACACACCATGGAGCAATAACAGACCTTCAACTCAGCACCTATAAAGGTGGGTTTTTATTTTACTTTCCAAGTAGAAATTGAACTGTACTTAAGCACCACACATCCAACTGCCATAGTCAATCAATCCCTTAATACATCATATGTACAACCACTGCACTCCATCAATCCTCTAAATAGTGTTAAAAACATGTACTGTATGACAGTATGGTACCATCAAAACACACCACCAAAATCTAATTTCACAACATTTATCATTTCAAAATTATTCTAAATAACAATTGATTGTGATTATTCTAACACTTGAAACAGTTTTCACTAAAAATTATAGGAATGTGTGTACACTGTTTTGTTTACAGCTTCATTATTTCAGTCACTAAAGAACACAAGAATAAAAACCATGTTTAATAAAAGTTTGTGCTACAGATAAAGACAAAAAAAATATTGGTTTAGTGCCTTCAGTGTTTTGTAATCGATCCAACTGAAAAAAGACCACCCCAAAGCCATGAAAAAACCCCAAAGCATTTTAACTATTTGACATCGTTTACACGTTGTGAAACATTAAGGACCCACTATCCTTACTGCCCACAGTCTTTACATATTCTGCATTCTGACTGGTCCACAAAAAATAAAGAATCATAGAATAGTTTGGGTTAGAAAGAACAAAAATCTAATTCCAATTGCCCTGCCATGGGCAAGAACACCTTTCATATCATCACTAATTTAGAAATAACAACGTAGTGTTAGCATTAGTTAAACTAGTGCCGTTTCCATGTTTAAGCAAAGACTTAGAAGCCATTTATGCAACCAGTAAATTATTTTGTTTATTTTAATGACTCACAGCTATCTATTCTGAGAAACTAACAGGCTTTGCCACTGCACAGAATCAATCCTTGGTAAAAATTCAGCTGGACTTCTGTTACCTTATGCCAGAACTTGTCTCAGAACTACGGCCCAAAATAACAATTTTTTCCTATGTAGTTTCTGTGCTTGTAGAATTTATATGCTTATTTGATTATATTTATAGTTACCATGAAATTCTTAAAGCATTTAGCATGTTCTAATATCCCATCCCCAAAGAAGTCACATTAGGTCCTGAAAAGTTTTATTTTACTTTATTTTTGAGTATGCAAGGTTACCCAAAACTATAAATCCCACTCAAAGCAAGAAGATTCCTATTTGCATTGCTATAGCACTCTGAGGTTTTAAACAGATTGTCTGAAAACTGTTAGGCATTAGCTGTGTACACACAATTACAGTCTTAAGTGCTAGTCTTATTAAGTGTTATACACACATTAAAAGAAATTAAAAGTTTTGCACACAGTCCCAAGAAATTTCACTAGTAAACCAAAAATCTCAACTGTTCACATTTGCAACTGCCCCTCCACGCCTTTTCAGAACCACCTCAGCATCATCTGACAACCTGCTGGAAAACACATCCTCACACATGATACCCAAACCTTAGATCTCTGTTATCCCATTAACAGAAACAGCATGTCAGTAATTACAGGGTTAACAGGACAGAGGGGCAAATTTTAATTAAAAGTGAAGCTGCCATGACCTTCAATACAGATCCACTGTCCTGGTCCCAGCCTATTTACAGCCTTAGTTAGGAAGGACAGAAGTAGCAAGCTTGCTTTCTCAGAATACCTACATTTTCACAAAGTACCTTTGAAGGCTATCTGAACTCCTTTTTTTGCTTGTTTATTTCTACCATGGTTTGAAAAAAAAAAGTCTTTGAACAAGAAATACTGCCAGTAGCATCTCTAAATACTGTTTTTTCAAACATTAATATTGAAAAGCAAAAGCTTTATCAGTGACAGGTACTGATTTCTGTCTCAGCTACTGAAGCAGCTGCTCTTGGTCCCAGGCAAGACAAGGTACTGTGAGTACTTTCAGCTGCAATCCCTTTCCTGCATCCATTTTGTGTGTGTGAAAACCAGTTTACTTTCCACACCTGGTAAAAAAAAAATTCATCGTGTTTCAGAAACTAGTTACTGTAAGTTAAACTAAACTCTGAATTTTTAAAACCACTTAGTAACTATCCAGTAGCCCCCATGTTAGTCCTACAGGCCCGCAAAGCACGGCAAACAGTACACACTAACTCAAATGAGGGCACACACATCCAGAAAGGCAGAAGCATGGAAACATTACACCTGCTACAAACCTCGATGTAGCAGCTATGCATTCAAAGAGCACAAAGCAAAAGCCAGCACAAGGGCAGTTCCAAAAAGAGAGGACTGACCAGATCGTGAACTTTCTTTATTACACCTTTAAATCAACTAACTGCATAAACGGTGTGTATCGAGGAAAAGCTACAGTCTGAAACTTCTTTTCCCCCCAAAGATTATCATCACTGCTAAAATGCAGGTTTGCGTGTCTTTTTTTGTATAAAACTCACTTCCTTACTACACAGTGGCTTTGTGGCTTTCTCTGCTCACATCTCCATCTCCCTAAGAGTATTGTAATATACAAGGTAACCATCAGAGATATCTAGAATTATGCAAAAAGACTAAATTTAAAACCCTTCATGTCCTGCTGGATTCACACACCCCAAAGCCATCTAACTGCAATAGTAATACTAGATTAGCTTAGACTCAATTAGCTGCACATAAGCCAACCTGCATTCATGTTTTGTTTGTAGCTTATATCCACTGAAAATTCTAAAATTCCACTTTCTGTTGAAAAACCACCACCCAAAGCAAGCACAGAAGACATCTAGAGAAAGGCACAAAGCAGCAGCTCAAAAATACAGCTAAGTCTCCTGGTCCTCTGGAGGCTCAGCTTTCATTTGCAACAGAATGAATAGAAAGCCTCTACACTTACAGCAGGGAGGCTTTCCAACTATAGTCCAAATGCAGCAGGCACACAGGACTACTGAAGTCAATCTAAAAAAACCCCCTTGGATATGTGTAAGCCTTGCTACTGTTTCTGTCAACAATCTCTGATACTTTACTTATTTAAATTGTATCCCTTCTGCGATCTGGCGTTAATTTCCATGCGCCACGGTTTAACCCCAGCTGGTGACTAAGACCCACACAGCTGCTCACTCATTACCCCTACATGGGGATGGGAGAGAGAATCAGAAGAGTGAAAGCGGAAAACTCTTGGGTTGAGATAAAGACAGTTTAATAGCAACAGCAAAAGTCACAGTCAGAGGCAAAGCATACCAAGGAATTCACGCACTGCCAACGGGCAGGCAGGTGCTCAGCCATCACAGGAGAGCGATGTAACAGTTCACACGTAACAGTTACTCGGGAAGATAAACACCATCACCCTGCATTGCTGTACCCCATTGCCACCTTCTTGCTCCCACCTTACACACTGAGCATAACATTTTGTGGTATGGAACATCTCTTTGGTCAGCTGGGATCAGCTGTCCTGCCTAGATAACCTCCAGGATTCTTGAGCACCTCCAGTCTCCTCACTGGCGGGGATATGTGAGAAACAGAAGGTGCCTTGACTCTGTGTAAGCACCGCTCAGCAATAACTAAAACTGTCCCTGCATTACCAACACCATTGCCAGCACAAACCCAAGACACCATCCTACAATAGCTACTATAAACAAAGTAAAACTCTGCCCCAGTCAATAACAGCACACTGCAGTAGCACTACAGAAGAAAGCAAGCTTTTCCCTCCTGAATGGGAAGGAATTTGTTCTTTAATTTGAAGGTTTTCTGCTTTGGTCCTGCACCTGGGACTAAACAATTGAAAAATGTATTCACCTTTCCATGGTAATAGTAGGAGTGCTTTTAAATAATAAGAAGTCTGTAGCCAAGGCTATTAATATAACTGGGCTATGAAGAAGGCAATCCTCAAGTTCTCTCTTAGGCATTCTCCACTCTGAGATCAGAGCCCAGTTACAGAACCTGCCACTACGAGGTACTTTTGCTCACCAGGTTATCAACAGCTCAAGCTGTAAATACATCCTATATACACTGCAGTTTTCTATATCTTCCTGTAATTCTGACGCCCACCTACATTGTGTAAACATGACCTTGGGCCAAGCAGTCTTCAGACTGCCTGAAAGTCTATCTTCAATGGTTTTGAAGAGAAAAGACCAAGGGAAAAAAGTTATTTTAACACTTTTCAGCTACGTTATTAATACCTGCAGCAATATAGTTCCTTCAGGAACATATATCTTAAGTTGTCTCAATCAAACACATGAAACTGAACAGACCATGCAACATCGGTACTGCAGGCAGGCAATTCCACATTTAACTACAATTGGGTTTGAGCCCTTCTTTCACCTTCTGCAAGGTACCTTCGGGAAATTAATCTGAAACGCATTTCTAAGTTAGACTTTATATACAGATAACTCAGTTCCATTTTCTTGACACCTAAGACATAGAAAACTTACGTCTTCAGACTCACTTGAAGTGGTATTTCAGAAACACTAAAAATTTAAGAGGATCCAAAATTTTTTTAATTCCAAACTTCATCCTTTCTGCTCCCTTACTTGTCTACTTTGAGGTCAGCAACTGGTTCAAAATCTAAACATCTTAATATCCAGTTTCTAGCCAAAACACTTTTTTGTTTGTATGCTTGTGTTTGTTAAATTACACTCTTCAGTCTGGCACACAAAACAACCTCAAGTGTACCAACAACAGGCTTACTTTTCTCCATTCCCTCTCCAAGCAGTCCATTGACTTCCACAGAACAAAGTGAAATCACTGTTGCAGATCCAACCAAGCAGATTATCCATAAATTGTGTTACGCCTTACAGATCTATCACTAGTCGAAGAATGCCACATCTTCCAAGCGACACCTTTTAATTTCATGTAGCTTAAATTTTTCTTTTCCAAAGCAGTGAGTTTTTATTCTTCCCAATTCCTTCAAAAATCAATTCTTTAAATCCATCTAGATGTCTAAAGAGCATCACACATTTGTTACTTGCCACACACTCTTTATAACAAAAATTATGTCCTTCAAGTACACTTCTAGGTATTCATTCAGAGGTAAAGTGCATTATGTATCCAGCTTTCTACAACCCTGCTCATCACTTGCTAATTTCCACCATGTCTTCTTTATCTCAGTTTCTTCATATGCTTAGGAAACTTCCAAACATGGTATCCACTGGTTTTTGTCACATGTATATACAGTTGTTCAAATGGGATTGCATTTTCCAACTCCAAATTTTATCTTTTACTGCACCGCTACTAGAATAAAGCAGATGACACACGTAACCACAAGGTAAGCTGTGGTGCAATTCACAGACCATGATCCCATGGCCATGTCAACTTTTACATTCTTTGGAGAAACGTATTGTTTTTATGCAGATTAAATAAACCCCAGTATGAAAAGCACATGCTTCATTGCTATGATATTATGTTTACTCAGATGTTTGTATATATCCATATTTTCATCCATAACTTATTACCAAAGTCATCCTACATAAATGTGCATAATGTTTGCAGCGTAGCACAGGATAATTATTAGTTGTCTTGATGCTAATTGCTCAGGGAAAATGTTTAATTGCATATTAAATTGATCATATGCATATTTTATCTAGTTTACTCTTTGGGGCAAATTTACTGTCAGCACAATCTAGATTTGAATAGCAGTATACTAAATACAGAAGCAGGGCTTTTTGAAACTGGGCTAGTGTTTGAAATGCAATTCTAAATAAAACAAATAGAGCCCTGTTCTACTCGGAGATGAAGTAAGTGAATGTCTGCACAAAGTCAAGACATATCCTGCCTAGTTGCCTCATATAGGGTAAAATATTAGGGAAGGAAAAAAATATTAGGACCAAAGCAAAATTATTATAGACACAAATTCCAGTACCTGATATGGGACTACAAAATAACTATTTCTTTAGATTTCTTCCACTGATATGATCAGGAAATAGAAGCTTTAAGTAGAGAGCACTTACATTTTGTTCTTGTGTACATTTTGGGTTTTGTTTAAAAAGTATTTAGTTTTAACTCATGCATATAACTTGACATCCTTTCCGCTCCATTATTTCAAGACCAAATGCAGTATAAATTATATCACTGTAAATAACAAAGCCACTTCTCTGACCAAGGCCCAAGTAGTAGAAAAATGACATGGCTAAGCTCATATCCTTACATGCAACAAGTGGCAGCAGCTTGGCCACTGAACTTTTGTTCTTTAGCTACTGGTTTCTATCTAGCAAAACCACTGGCACTAAGATACTTCTCTACCAGGTGAGCTACAGAGTAATACAAGTAATGAAAATCGAATTAGTTATCTATTTATTAATTTTAAAATGAAGTAATTCCTGTTCTCCTTTCTGAAGCAAGAGAATGTGGACAGACAGTTGATTAAATGGTAACAGCTTCATTTTTTTTTTCCCCTGACAGGAGCTGAACTTTATTCTTGAGAGAAGAAAAGCAGTTTATTCAACAGCCAAGACACTGAAATCACTCGCAGGCATTTACCTTTACAAGCCATTGCCCAAGATACAAAGCCATTGAAAATCTGCCAGCTCTGTAAAGTACATACAGCGCATTTTATACAAGACTTGGGAGAGTAGCAGTTTTTTGCTTGATCATATGCTGAAATCCATGGCAGAGGATAATAAAGGTGAATAGGCACAGTAGCCCTGTACCCCAAGAAGTTACCTAACAGGCTGGCACTTACAACAAATGAAACAGATTGCTTTGTCAGTCTCTGCTTCTTCATATGCAAAGATCATGTTCCATAGTGACATACTATCAAGAAATTACAACTCCCCAAATCAAAAAGCAATTTCATAATTAAAAACCCAGATCACTGTAGGTCATTTGACAAATAGAGTAAAATTATCTCCCACAGAATATAATAAAGCACTGCTAACTAGCCATGTGATGTAAACCAGAGCTCAAACAGCTCAGAACAAAGCCAGTAAGCATTTCACAGAAGACCAGTTTTTCTTAGAAAGGCTTTCAAGTAGGCCTATTATATAAAATTAAATGAAAGTCTCTTGAAGGAAAGAGGCTTAAAATTTGCCTTAAGTATTACATTTGAGCTGAGGGATTGGGGGGGAGGAGGGGGAATTAAAAAAAATTATTGCAGCAACTTGTATTGCATGGCTTTTAGAAACAAATCCAGTGAAGCCCTTAAGCATTGGTTTCAACTTATCTTCTACACTATTTCCAAGTATTAAAGTCTATGAAGCCCATGAGGCCATTCTCTGTCCTACCAATAATACAAAATTGCCATGCTACTCAAGGAAAACATGAATTCTAGCATCAGCATTTGTGCAAAAGGACACAAAAAAGGACAGGAGAAGGGTCATAACAAAGTTAAGTCAGCAGTTTGTCGACTAATTTTGTGAGGGATTTTTAAACACTGCTTCAAAGGTAGTTACACTCTGCTTCAAAAACAGCAGCTGGTCTGCTGATAGCCTACAGAAGGTGATAAGCAACTCCAACGAAAAGGCAACACCAAAAGAAAGAATGAATTAGGAAATCATCACTTAGCAAGTCCATCTAACAGCACTCTTGGACCATGCCCAAGTTTGAAATTGAAGTCTTCTAGAATCAACCTCCTTTCAACTCTGACAGCAAGCAGTTCCTGTTCACTTCCATCCAGTAAAAGAACTAACCAGTGAAATAACCTGTACCTACAGCATCATCCACAGTTAAGTGCCCTGGCCAATAAAGTAAAACTCTCACTAGTAATACTCAACCTACTTCCACTCCAAGTTTTCTTGTGCAGTAGAACCGCAAAAAGACTTTTTGATCTAATTCCAAATGAGTGAAGAGCATGGCTGGGACAAGACACAATGATAAACTCATTAAAACATACTGCAGGAATCCACTTCAGGACAGAATTTTATGTGCAAAGATGTTTCCCTTGCCTCATCCTTCACATACAGGAGAAAATACAGTATCTCAATGGAAATGGACAAGCAGCATGACAAGAGCCACCCTGTATAACTCACTGAAAGGTCTCTAGGACTGGATTAGCCTGTAAGACCAAGAGACAAGTAAACAACTCACTTTTATATTTCACTTTTTCACTTTTTGCATGCACTATTCAGCTGTTTTAGCACAAATAGATAAATACAACAAAAATCTGATCCTTGCAATGAAGTCTGCAATTCTGATCCCTATAGACTACGTAGAAGTACCAAGCAGATAGCGGATCCCAAGACAACCAGAAGACTGACTATACCACTGTTTCCTAACAGTATAAATAAAACTATTATTTACAACTCTTATCTGTGGGTGCCTTACTTTCCAGTATCTAAAAGAATTACAGCTAAGCTTTTACACTTACACCATAAGAATGTCGTCAACTTAGTGAAAACAAAAAATTATATATGGTGTTTTTTAACTGCAAAGCTAGTTTAAATGAGTAATTACATTTAGGATGGGTACAGCATCTCCTTCAAATTTGCAAAAAGCAAGAATTTGTGGCATAGCACTTCAGTGATGCAAAGCAGAAGTTTTAAAGAAGACAGAAAAAGTTTTGAAAACTACTTGCCTAAAACACAATCACTTCAATAAGAGGCTATTAAGAACTTTCTACAGCCCAACCCATACAAGACGGCTTTTCTCTCTCTCTCTACTTTGATTCTTACAATAAAACCTAGAGGTCTTCATTACTAGCAAGAAGTCTTAATAAATAAATCAACATCTGAAAGGTTCAACATCTATACCTTTGAATTTTCAGATTATAACTTAACTCCACCGGCATACCTTTTTGGGGGGGGGCGGAGCAGGGAGGAGAAGGAAAGACAAAGCCTGGCAGCCTAAATAATAAAATTCCCTCCGGACTTCAAACTCTTCTTGAGATCTTGACTCCACTGCCATGAGAGCTGTGCCACTCACATCCATACAGTTCAGAAATAACATATCATTACCCCATTTTTTAACTTCTGGCAATTTTTTCTTTGAGCATGCCATTTAAAGGGTGCCCAGCTAAGCAAACAACTATAAATTTTACAATTTGGGAAAAAAGGAATACCTGCATCCCAAGCTCGTTTCCTTAAAATAAAAAAAATACGAGGTTCACATTAAGTGACCAATAAAATAGACACACATTTCATGTTCCAAATGTAAACAGGCAATGTATAGAATAGTTGATACAAAGCACTCTGAAGTTACTTGATCTGACCAGAGTGCCTTCTACCCCTGCCAAATAAATAAAAAATACGATCAACTTATTCCACACACACCAAAATAGTTTCATGATAGGCTAATTAATCATGAACATAACTTTTCAGACATTACATAATTTCACAGACTTGCTTGTAGCTCCTGCCAATAAAAACAGCAGTTTGAATGAGAAATAAATCTACACTTGAAGAGAGACGACAGTGACAAAACATGACGATAGTAGGAAAAAGAGGGGGGAAAGGAAGGGTAAAGTATTAGTATCGCACAACCNCCCCCATAACTTTATTACTCAAAACACAGCAAAGCTTAAAAGCCAAAATACATGAATCAGGCAACTGAAACTAACTTCTCGCTCTTTCTTACTTCCTTAAAATTGCAGACTATTTCTGGAAATTATGTTTGATAGATCTTGAGAAACAAACCTAAATCACACAACTTATTCTGTGGCACTTATCTGGGATCAGTAATCTCCTTGTAATAACCATGGGTTTATTTCTTGTTGGGACACATTTAGTAGCACTCAGACCAAGCACAGATCATTTTATATTTCAAAACAGTCTCAGATCTCAATTCTCAACCTGCCAATAAACTGAATTGATTAATTCAAACTATATATTAAAGAAAGTCAGATATAAAGAAAGGCAAAAATCAATTTTTCTTGATAATGTACTTCTAATCCCCCTTTTAGGCTCCTCTGATAACAAATTCAAACCCCAAATGGCCAAGGCACTGTAACTGACACAGTAGGACTATGCAGGCAGACAGAAGTGCTGATTTAGGAAGGCAGGGATTTCTACTGTTAGGAAAAAGGCCCTCAAACGGTCCTTCCCAATCCTGTACCAGTGACAGCCCACACAACCTGCAGATTTATATTCCTTTTAATTGTATAATTACAATTCAATGATTTAGTATTCATATGAGAACAATTTTAAGTTTGACAGCTATTCACTGAAGTAAAGTTTATTGTTCAAAGACTGCTGGAACACACTGATGAGAACTAATAACTTGGTTATGTATCATGCCACTTGCCACACTAGAAACAAGGTGAAGAACATCTCCGTATCATAAGCCACCAGGAGAGAAAACAGCAGCTGTAAGCAAAAGCTGCTGTTAATACTGTGATTCTGCGAGTGTTTCCTAACATCACCTCACTCCCAGAAGCTCAGGAGAAAGAAGCAGCACTGTAACATCCCCAAAACATCAGCTTTAATTATGAGCGTCTTTCATGCACTGACACCATTCTCCTCCACAGAAAATACCCACAGGTACAGAATGAACTCAATTATTTCTCACTTTTTTTTGCATCTTATCTTCTTCAGGAAGAAGGACATTACAAGAGTATTTTTCTACAATTTAAGACTTGTTTCTTGGGAGAAAGGATGTTCCCCTGCCCGTAATCATAGTTAATCATGCAGTACAGTCACTACTTCAGCACTGCTTTCTAGGAAAAAATCAACACTTTCACTAAGACATCTGCCCTACTCATGTGAATTTGCAGAATCATAGAATGTTTTGGGTTGGAAGGGACCTTAAAGGTCATCCAGTTCCAAACCCCTGCCACCAGAGTGTGTGGGTGTGTTTCACTACACCACCTTGCTCAAAGCCCCACCCAATCTGGTCTTGAAAACCCACAGGGATGGGACATCCCCAGCTTCTCTGGGCAACCTGTTCCAATTCTTCACCACCCTCACAGTAAAGCATTTCTTCCTAGTATCTAATCTAAACCTTACTCCAACCATCTCAATTGAACCTGCTCTTAACCCTTTCAATTCAAAGTAACTACCCCTTGTCCTATGACTACACATCCTTGTAAAAAGTCCAGCCCTCCTGTAGGCCCTTTTAGATACTGGAAGGTGCTATACATTCTCCCCAGAGACTTCTCTTCTGCAGGTGCAACAAGCCCAACTCTCTCATCCTGTCTTCACAGGAGAGATGCTCCAGCCTGCTGAGCATCCTCATGGTCTGCTGACCAGCATCCTCTAGAGGATCTACACTGCTCAGAGGGGAAAGGTGGAATGAGAGTATAATGGAATACTGAAGTCATCAGCTGAGGGAAAAGGTATTCCCCATACAAACCTATACACACTCCTGGAAACCAGTATCTCTTAAGATGAACGACTTTTCCCCAGAACACTTATGGTGAATCTTTTCTGGACACACCATAAAAGGAGATAAATTCAGTGTGAAAACATAAATTGATGTCAAGTCAGACAACAGGGAAACACAGCAAATCAATATCAGAGTCCTGAACACTGCCAAGGATGGAGGTTCAATAATCTCTGGGCAGCCTCTTGATTTTCTCAAGAACAAATCCTTCTATCAACCACAACAAGCACATTCTCTAAAAGCTTAAAATCTCTGAAGCCAAACAGAAGCAAAAGTCACAACCTACCAGCAGACAAATCACAATGGTATCACCTGACAGAGTTGCATAAGATGTCAGAGCCATGTTGCAACTTTTGTTTATACAGGGGCATAAATCTATTACTGCACTAGTTAATCCCACGTTCCCCCACTTGAAATTTATTTCCACTACAATTCTGAACAATGTACTCAGGCGTTTTTACAGCTTTTGTAAGTCACATTAAATTGAAAGCATCTACATTAAGCTACAAACAGCTGCTGGAATAATAATTCAATGAAGAGCTTCAGTTTCTGTTTTGGAACTGTAATCTGCCTCCTTTCACAATGTCTTTGGATAGCTGATTAAAGCATCACCGTTTAGGAAAAACCTCAAAACTTAAGGACTGTTCTTTGCTCTTCCCACAACACTTAAATACAACTGAAGAGAACCCAGCGCCTAGGAGCTCTGGCCCTATCCAGAGAGTAGGAGGGTCTCAGGATCTGAGGCTGAATATGCAGCTGGCCTTCAGCTCTGCACAGAGAGTCCTTGTGTTACGGTCAGTGTAGACACATACCCCCACATGATATGAGGAAAAAAAAAAGAGAGAAGCCTACAGTACAATTTTCATCAGAAGCCATCAGCTCAGGGAAAGTAACATAACAAATTAATACTAATTCATTCTCAGCACTGGTTACACCAAGAACTTTTCAGCTTAAAGACTACATTTACAGAGACATGGAACCTTCTTCCTGCCCCAAACTCCCAAGTACACTGGAGACCAAAGAGAGAGGAATGTGCAGTAACTGTTGAAGTGAAGAGTTTCTGGGACACCTGCAATATAAAGCAATTTAAAAGTGATTGGCAGTCTCCATTCCATATTGTATTTTAGCAGAGTTAATCAACATGCACTCATCTATACTTGATCTGCTCAGAGATTACATCAAGTATAATTTCCCTGAAAGAACTTCACTATTTGCCCTAGACATCGAGTTAGTGTTTTAAAGTAATTCTAAAGCAATTCTACTCAAGACAACACACCCACCAACTAATACACTATTCATAGTTTTAGACTATACTGCCTTGTTTTACCTCAAAAAAATGTAACTTTTTAAACTGACCCTTCCACTCATTCAGCTTTATCAGGAAGAATTTAGGGATGCCTTCATATTATTTCAGTTTGAAAAGTGATCACCTGGCAACCAAACCCTTTAACTTACTTGTAAGGCCTATTAGGTACACATGAAAACTGCACAGACTGTGTAGCACAAAGAAAAATCAATAAAAATATTCGGTCATGTGATTGAGGGCCAGAGAGGACACCAGAAATAAAAAATTTCTATTTTGACCCCCACAGGGAAAAAGGGAATTTTCCAGTGTCCTCAAAATATGGTCCCAGACCTGAAAACCATCCATTTGCCTCCTACAGTGACAAACCTCTGCATACATAGTTTATGTGGACAAAAGTACTCAAGCTGAGCTTATGCTACTTGAGCAAGTGCAGTAACTAACGATAGAAAGAGCATTTCTGCATAACAATAAAAGTGTACAATACCAATAGTCTTGAGCCCATTTAACACGTTTTTGAAAACACATTTGTTCTTGAAACTATCTTTTTAAAACAGTATGCAGCTCTAATGTGCACCTCTCCACTGCATGAAAGGACCTTCTTCAAAAATTTGGATTATGAAAAAGGGTTTGTCTATACATTTACATGATGATGGATGTGTAATTTATGTTGAAAGCTTAAGTGCATCTCTATTTCATTCTAAATACTCTACCCTTCTCCCCTCTAGGAAGGAAAACCATAAGAAAGAATTCAAAGAACTTTTTAACTTTTCAAGTCTTTTGCATAGTTTTCTGCCTTCTGAATAGTTCTTAAGCCTAATTCCCAGTAGTTCTTCAGTGGTAGCACTGCAAAAGGAACAGCACGGCAGAGCTGCAAACTCTTACCACTGCCATCTAAGCACCAGTAATCTAACCACAAATCAAAAATTACAATATTTAATGATGCTAGAAATAAAGCAGCTGAATAACGTCTGTGAATGTCCAGGCTTAACTTATACTCAATTGATCTAATGTTACGGTCCCCTAAATTCCCCAACTACATACAACAAATTGTGTTGGAGCAACAAAATACACAACTTGGGCAAAAGAACAGGTTTATATCCAGATAAGCACGGAGGAAGGAGAAAGGGAAAATGTGTATTTCACACAGGTGCATACACTTGAATTCTGCACGTAAGGCAAAGGAGGCAACTGATGCAACCAGGTTCTGTTGCAATATCATCACAATTTTGATACTGAGGACAACTACAGCCAAGCACTTAAATTGATTTGCCACTTCTAGTTTCTCAATTAAGGACATAATGATCTGATCACAAGATGTATAAAGCAAGACTGAAGGGTAAACAAGAGGAGATCATTCATGCTTTCGTAGTAAATTCAAGGGTAATGATGGGGGGGCAGGAGGAGCTTCCCTGTCAACACTAACCTTCCTGAAAGACTACTAGATCTCATAGTTAAGATAAAAGAGCAGTAGAGAAATACACCAAGAGGAAACAGTGAAATAATAATGTTTTGTAGAACAGGAATAATACTGAAACCACTTTTGCCTCCATAAGCTTAGTATCATTATTTCTAATTAACATGACCTGCCCAAAGTAAGTTATAATGCTGAAAATCCAAGACTGCAACATTCTTGTAGGACAGAGTTCGGACTTGTTATATCCTGAAGCAACTCCTATTCCCAAATCAACAACAGTCTACAAAGAAGGAGGATGAATTTTGGCATTTCTTGAAGTCTGACCTGCAGACTGCTCTGCCAATATGATTTTTTAAACTAAGTTATAGTTGCCAGATAAATCTGAAGAAGGCTCTGTGGACCACACGGAAAAAAGAAATTGAGATCTCCACACAGGATCTTTGCACAGTCTTCCTCAAAGTGTGTGCCACCGTATCTTTACAGAGTAGAAAATAAGTACAGAGTGCAACAAAAAAGCGTGCCCCTTAACCCTACTCCCAAGTACCATAACCCTAAAAACTGGTGAGACATAGTGGTAACAAGGATTCTGCATAAGAAGAACCCATATGAAAATAAAATATTTGAGCGCAAAAGTCAAAGGAGACTCAAATCCCAGAAAACGTTAAAACACCAGCAGTGCCATCTCATTCATCCATGTTAGCCTGATAATATCTGACAATTAGGAGACCAAGTGTTAGGAGATCCAGCTCAACGCTAATATTCCACCCCACAGTCACCCAAGAGTCTTCATGTCAGGAAGGAAAAGGAAAAAGGAAGAAATAAGTTAGCTTTCCAAAGAAAAAGGAACACAATACAGATACCTTTGGATGTAACAGGAGGATGAGACGGGACTTAAACATGAACTGACTTTGGCTCCAAAATATGAGTATGTTATTTCAGAGCAACTCAGTGCCAAACATAACCACCAATCAGACACCAAAACACTGCAAGACCAATGCCCCAATCCTCCACCAGTGAAAATATCAGCATTACTTTCAGTGCCCAGACTAGAGAGCTGAAGTAAACAAGGATTTGGGAAATGAGGGGGAGGAGACATACGTCATTTTACAGCTGTTTACATCTGTTGTGCAGAAAGATCTAGTTCATATTTATTAGCTGCATTTAATCTACTGTAGATCTAAATAATGAAACATCTATTTTTTTTGAGTATCATTAGCCTATTATTAGTTACACAAGAAAACCAGTATTGGATTCCCCCCATGCCACCTCCCTCCAGCAATACCCCACTTGATACTCATTCATCTCCAGGATTATCATATAACTACCAGTTTAAAGCTGGATCAATGTTTTTTCACTTCACTGAACAATCTAATCAATAGCAACAAGGACATTCTGCTGTCAAAAGCAAGCTGCTGCTCGTGCTGCTAGTCCCCCCTGGGCTTGGTGTTACAGAACCATGTTAGATAGATCCTAGCACGCAGCACTCAATGTGACACTGATCACTCTGTAGGCACAGAGCGAGGTATTGATACCAAGTATACAGCTAAATCAACACAGATAAATGCTGGCACCTTCAGAAAATAAAGCTGTAGTCATGACAAACAGGTTGTAAAATTATCTGCACCTCCTACTGAGGACTAACCTAGTCTGATTTCTGGTTTAATTACCTATGTATGCATTGATTTTTTAGGAAGGCAAATTAAATGGAGAAGCTTGCAACAAAATAATTCAAAGGCATTTCCCTAATCACTACTACATATGTAAATTTTAAAAATTTTCATCCCAACCACTGGAAAGCATACCACTCTTATTACAAGTCTACAACTTCTGAAGAACCTGCCAATCAAAAATATCACTGTACACTTCTCAGGCAAAAATAGTGTTTTGTACTTATACTACACGAGATCTAAGAGGATGAGGGCAGTTGTATATACAAGAGATTCCAGCTTAATCTCTTACAAACACATGCCAAACAGTGCAACCAAAGCAAAACCCACTCACTGGGCTGTCTATTTTGTTTTCAGTCTGTCTGTAGCAACAACAAAAAACACCACACAAAAATTCAAGGGTAAAAGGGCTTAAATTTGACTCCACGATGATCTCATTAAATAAAATTAGACAATTCCTAGCTGTATCCCATCTTTCATTGAGGTACACAAACAGAAAAAATGTGGGGTTTGAAACCAGTTTTGTGTAATGCGAACAAGATGGGAGAGAAGAGGTCAGAAAGGCCACAAACATCACACTAAAGAAATGAAAGCATTGTTCCTCATTACGTCTGGCTCTCTTAGCGGGCTAATTGAACAGAATATGTAGATCCTGCTTTTAAACAACATGGTGATATCTGTTTCTGTTGCTCTAAAAGCAGAAAAACAACACACAGATTTCTCTCTTTATTCTAGCTATGAAATATCCCTTAAACCCATGAGATTTTGAAAGTAGTTAGTTTCACGCTAAGAAACATTAGCTTAACCTAGAATCTTGGAAATTTATGAATAGTTCATTCCTCAGCACAACACATCTAGTGAAATCGGCTTCTGACTGGATTATCTATCTTCACTACCTCCTCAGCTACAAATTTTCAAAATACATCCCTCATCCTCACTCTTAGAACCCCAATATTCTTCCTCCTTGCTATTTACCTTGGATCTCCATCTTACCAAGAAGGAGCATGTGCCACATATAATTCAGTATCATATATTAATTCTTTATCTGACTACTACTTCTACCATTATGTGAAATATCAAACACAAAGACAAAGATAGAGCTGTCCCCCCTCCTCTTTCAGCAGTAATGCTTCCAAAGGCATCTACTTACTACTCTTTATTTTCCATAAAACCTACTTGTTGGCTTTTTTTGCCTGAATAGAAGTTAACTCTGTGATCTGGCCACCAAGGTCAACTTCACTGAGGGAAGATGGGCAAACTACATCTGACTGACTCTGACAGCAGCTGCAAAGTAACTGCAACTGCTTTCTTTTTTTTTAATTGTAGGAAGGCAGAAGATAAAGCAGCAAGCAGATATCCTTAACAAATGTACCATTCTTCCCCTCAGTGGAATTGTTGCTCCAATACCACTACTACTTCTGTATATTGGACCAGACTCAGCTTAAGCATCTCTACCCATTCCAGCAGTGTGTGTCCAAGATGGATCTATTTCAGAATAAACAAGCACTGCTGAAAGGAGCATAGAAACTAGATACTTTCCATCCATACAAAACCTGTCAATCTGCCACAACTCTGAAACTACCTTCTTTTTTCCTCCTGCTTATGGGGAAAATGGGGTGGTGGTTCAATCACATCCAAATCAAATAAGCCTGAGTTGAAGTCTCTGTCCTATTAGCAAAATTAGCTGCTACCTCTTGGGTCTAAGAAGCAGCCACATCTGTCCCCATGACTCAAGCAGCAATTAACAGGCAGTTACCTGCAAGGTCCCAGGTCCTACCAAGAAAATGAGATAACAGAAGAAATCTGCCAGCTTGCTATGGTATCACTGCAATAGGCCTGGGAAATGTATTTTTAGCACGTACAGCAAGTACAGCACATGGAGTTTCCTCAAGTGTATTTATCAGATGGCTTCGGATACATTCTAAGAAATCAAAACAGGAATGACTATGTTAAAGGGAATCAATAGGCCAGACTGTTGAAACCTGCAAGACCATGAAATTATCCTGATTAAGCCTAAAATGGACACCTGTTCTTAAAGAACTGGACTGAGATTCCCTGTCATTTACATCAGCCTGCAAGCCGCCAAGATAACCTGCCACAGTAAAGGGTCTGAACCATATTCCCAATACTCCTCTGGAGGTGAAAAGCGTCACATCATCGGTCTTCCAGGGTAAAACCATGCAACAATATAGTGCCAAAATGCTGCTAGCTAACATTTCCACAGCCAAAGCAGAATCTGAAGAAGAGCCACAAAAACACAGAATGAAGCTGAAGTCTTGACAGAGGTTCCTAATACTAATGCACTGCTGACAGCTACTTTCTATTACTAGGGTCTTTGTGCTTGAGATACAGTTTTAGTAGAAACACAAGCTTCAGAAGAAACAGGCTTCTGCACAAAACAGTGATGACAGATCAGAGAAGCAAACTCAACACTTCTTGAGCTTGACAAACGATGATAAAGCTCTCAAACTACAGAAACAACTAAAATCTCTAAAGATAAGGTGTCAAGAAAATAAGTAACTACTAGGTGAAACAATGTTTATTTTAGAATTTGTTTTCCTTTCTTCACCCACATAAGTCAAACACCACTCACGACTACCTTCAGCAAGGTTTAGGAGGACTCTGAATGGCTATTTCCTTTTAATGCCTTTGCAAAAAAATGATGACTGAAGAAATGACCGTGTGTTGGATCCACTCTGAGGCATCAGTCAGTATTACTGTAATTTTTTATAATGCATGGTCAAGCTTACCCTGATCCGTTGCTTGATTCTAGAACAGAAGTGTTGAATGCATGCATCCATACGTATCATGTTTATCAACTGCATCCTAGGAATACGAAGAAAGCTGTAATATAATAACCTACACCAAGAGAAATTCTGTTACATTAAAACTATAATTACCTTACTAAATTTGACAATAAAAGTTGTATTTTGATATATAGAGAAAAAGAGATTTTAATGAATTATTGTTTTGTTTGGTATAGTGAGGCACGTTTGCTACAGCATGTGGAAGCTTTCTTTTATGTAGATGCAGTCCTTGCCAATATGTACTTTCAAACTATACTAATACTCTTTAGCAACAAACATACAGTTTTTTACAGCACTGTAGCTGTAAGTGTTGCTATATTTCAGAGTGAAAATTGTTTCAAACTACTTCTGATCTTAGTATTGTTATTTAAAATACATAGTTTCGGGGATTACTAAAACACAAGCTTAACCTTGGTAAACAAGACAGTCAAATAAACTGTCAAATCTGAAGGCAAAGCTTAACAGCAGCACAGTTCTGCCCAGTCAATCTTTAGGAAATCTAACTATTTTATTAAGTCTTTGAATATACACATGGAATTAGAGAGATACAGATCCTGATGTTTTTCTCTCATTTCATTCCCAGCGTTGTGATTACATTTAATGAATGAGAACTGCTCCTCTGTATCAGTGTTACATAGCATACTTCATTTAGACCCCAGATACCATGCTGAAACCTACTTTGACGCTCACAGCTTGTCATCTTTCTTCTACTCCACTGCCGCTTCTTTTCACAAAAGTTTAGCTGATACAGTGACACTTGTTCACACCCATCGAAGCCTTTGTTTCCCTCCCACCTCTCCCTGGCCCATTCTTTTGAGAAACTTGCCAAAGAAATATTGTTGCAGGCACAAGCATGGGAAGAGGCAAAACAAAAAACCCCACACAGACAACAACAACCACCAAACAAAAATAAAAAAAAAATAATTCCATTTGCCTTAAACTGATGCAAGCTCTGACTTTACTGAGTCCAAACCAATATACACCACCTTAGAAACAGAGCTTCCTAACCCTAAGAAAAGTTCTGTCAAGAGATGAGCTACAGTACAGCAATTGCCAGAAACCTGTAACAAAAGAATGCTGAAGACATTCAAATAAAGCAGACATCTTCTAGAATTCCTTTTTTTACTATAATCTAGGACCAGCAACCCTCATACAAAACTTCCTTATTTATTTATTTACTTCATTTTTATTACTTCAGCTGATTAACATCTTTTTAAGAGCAGATAGCAAGTTTTTCCACTGCAATAAAAAGCAATCCTGGCCAAGAAAAGATTTGCCTATTAGCTGCACTATCTCCACAAAGACAGCAGCCTTATTAAATTACAACTGTTTGAACAAGGTCAAGCACTCAGGGTTTAATTCAAAGTGTTTCCAGGTATAATGCTGTCAGGTCAACTTAAACAAGCCAACAGAGGCTTTGAGCTTGATTAAATATTAAAACAGAATCTTCCACATCTGTTTTTACCCAAGGATGAAATTACTGTACATCACTTCAACCAGCTCATTAATACACTAAACACATATCTTGCCTCAAAAGGTTACAGGAATATCAATGCTTTCAGTGTGCCTGCAGTGAAACCTACACAACTCAGCTAGAAGTGAGGTCACTGCATACTTTAGCAGGATGTCAATATTGTTTTATAAATGTGAGAGGTAATCAGTTAGTCATAGATACATTTTTAATTAAAAGATGGGAGCCTCCAGTGTAGCTAAATCAGTTGCCTTTGATCTGAACCTTTTAAACGTTCATCTTATTTTCTTTGATAGATAGCTTGATAACAGACATAAAACAGAAAGTTTGATCCAACAGTAATTATTTTTCAAACTGGAGGGCTGTCATGCCCAACTAGAAATCTGCTTTTAAAAAAAAAAAATTGCACAGCACAATTTTTAATTGAAATATAAAAAGGTCTATCAGGATCATCTATTTCAACACCTATCAGGATCATCTATTTCAACACCTATCATTTCTAACGATACTTTGATGGCATGTTTGGGTACCGGAGAAGAGAATGCATTTGAGGATACAAATTCATTGACAATGATAAATACACTGTATTAACTACTCCACATGGCACCTGCAGCCCTTTAAAACACAACCAAAAAAATAGATACTCCTCTAGCATTATCTTTGTATGAGACAGGAGACATTAGTCAAATCATGTTTCCTGACTGCAATCCATAAAAGGCAGAGACAAATGAAAGTCATCTATTTAGAGCAACAGATGTACAAGACAGGACTTGGAAGGGAAACTATGGGAACTGTTCTGCATCTAGACCAGGCTTATCCCAGATAGAAAATGGTCTGTGTATTTGTATATGCTGAAACAGAACCTAAACATCCCTTGTAAAATAAAATCTCAAAAAACCTAGCAAATTTCCCACAAAATATTCAAATCTACTACACAGTCTTAACAGCACACTCTTTAGGCAGTGCAGGAGGAAAACTGCTTGAATATGTAAGTTCTTACATAATCAATAGGAGAAATCCTAACACCTCCTGAAAGCCCCAGCATCTCCTTCTGGAGCCAGAACTATATATTTTAAGCACTGCTAATAAGGCATGAGATAATTTGCTTAAGACAAAATAAAATTCCAATACAACACAGTCTTCTACCACCCACTAATTTACTCTTGAACAATACAATCAACTAGACCAAACTACGCTTAATGTAAAGTCAATAAATTCTTTTTTGGCTGTTGACACAAAAATCTACTGGGAATTAAATGCTTGAGGAAATTAATCATTATAACACTCTGGTTCAATGCACATCTGTATTGAAATAATTTGGTCTTTAATTCACTTTATTTGTAGTTGGGTTTAAAGCAGTAAATTTGATAGAAGCAGGCCTCATTAAACCAATCTAGTTCAAATCGCTTTTCGTTAAGCTTGGTATATTTGAACAAAGTCAAAAAAGATTCATTTCCTTTAAAACAATTGTGCATTATAAAGTAACCCAAACAAACCAAGACCATTAATACATAATATAAAAAAGGCATTTACATTCGATCTGAGCAAAAGCCAGCATTAATGATCTGTTTGCTTTCAATACATTTTCTTGAGGCACAGATATACTCCTTTCTTAGTGCCCACAGACACTCACATGGACAAGTAGCTGGAAGACCACCAAAATAAAGTGTCTAGAAGCTCAGGCTATGATGACGACCTCACAGCTCCTTGCTTTAGGAGTTATGTTTAATATTTACAACACAGATGTAGTTTAGCACTGTGGCTCCCAGATTTGCTTGGAAATCAGCAGCAGCAACAGGTGGCTGGTGCAAAGACACCTGGGGAGACACCTAATCCATGTGCTGGGGAAACCTGTGCCGAGTTACCTGACTGCACAACAGTGACAGATCCAGCTAAGAGAATTATACCAACACTCCTCTCTACATGAATTCAAAACCAGCAGCAACTCTGCAAAAAGAGGCAGCAATCACAGCTCCATATGTAGCTGCCAGGACACACTGAGCAGTTCAGCAGCCTAAGCATGTCTTCAGCTTGAAGTCTTTACCCCAGTCTCTTTCAGGACAGGGCATGGTATCACTGCATATCACCACAGGAGCCCACACACTATGATAACATCTGGCAAAACAGAGACAGTTACACTAAAAATGTGCTTAAAGACGTGTGCAGTAACTCTAGAGCATAATGTTAATCACTTTCACACATATTTACCTTTCTATTCTGTCCAAGTGACAAGTCAGGCAGCACATTCCACGCAAAGGGACTGCTTACTCACAGGTGGGCACATAAGCAAAATCCTAGATGGCATAAATAAGCTGATCTCTCTAGAGATTTTTGTTTTCTCTAAGTACACACACAAATTCTAGACAAAATAGAATATTTCTGTGATTTCAAGAGGTGAAGAACTTTTCAAGTTAAGTTTTGACCTTCCCAAGACAACGCTGGGCCCTGTCCCATCCCCTGCTGTCTCTACATGCAGCTCGTGCCTCCAGGTCCACTCCTTTGGAAACAGAAACATGTACCCGTGTAATTTCAGTCTTACTGTGCCATACAGTACAATACCTATGCTACAACTGACTTGTAAGTAGCAGTCACGTGTTAAACTGGGGTGGGAATGAAGAGGGAGATAACCTAGCATGAAATAAAAAAGTATTCCTAGCAATTAAAAGAAATTAAGGCACATAAAACCTCACTGAACCTGAGCCCTTATGAAACAGTTTTCCCATTCTCCAAAATAAAAAAATACCACCTTCCAAAGCTATTTAGTTATACTACTTTATAATCAATCCCAGTTATTACTACAGTACTAGACCAAAAGAAAGAGAGGACAAATAGTTTGCACTCCTCATAACCTTTAACTTTCCATAGGCTTAGTCTGATATACTTTTGTGGTTCCAGGATCTGAATTGGGATTGAAGTACCTAGAAATCCTTGCCCACCTCCAAAAACAAACATCACAGGGTTATTCAAGCAATGTTCTGGTGATTACCACTTTTTCCATAAACAAGCACTAAACAAGCATAGTAGTGCAAAGATCATTCCTTAAGTTCCTACAACTAAAAGAAGAACCCACAACGACCAGAATGGCTCTACTACCGAGTTTCTCCCACTCCTCATATAACTTGGTCACAGAATTACCTCATGGGTCAGGAAACACCAACACTACATTTTGCTGGCAATTTCAGAAGGCATCAAACTCATCAGTAACAAAGGTCTGGTTTACTGCAGTTGGACGTGGTGCCATGACATTGGTTACAGCGACCCCACATCAAAAAAAATAAGTATCTGCAGCTGGCTGCAGCTATTACCAAGTTACTCAATTAACTTGGAAAGACAGATCAAAACCTCAACACTGCTAAGTGGCTGACAGTACCTGCAGAAAGGAAGCTGCTCTCAGTAACAAACATTACCATTACAAAGTTTACAGTACATAGAGTATTTTCTTCTTTCACCTTTCTTTCATTCCTTGTAGTATTCTGTTTTTTTCTTCTATCCTCATTCAATCTTGCACCTCATTTTTCTATTTTTAAAATCAAAATCTTTCAGTCTTCACAAAACAATGAGGTTGGTAAATCATTCTATAAATGAGGGTGGTGCAAATAAAACGTATTGTATATATACATTTGGGTATGAATATGTTCAAAAATAGAGTATCTCAAGGCATATAAAAATCACTTCTGAGAAGAAAATTCTCTTCCCTGGAAGCTGTTTAAAACTGTTATTTGCATCAATTCCTGAATCGCTACTGCTAAGTGGCATTAGAATATAAAATCACACTCTACAGTTTTCTCCTCTTGAGATTTAGAGTTAAATGATAAGAAAAATACTTCCTGGTTAAATGCGACAGATAATGCAATACAGCTTTTATCAAACCAATAAATATGTTACAATACACAAGCCTCTGGCCCTAAGAGACTTCCTTCTTCAGGTGCTGACAGTCTATAAATGAGCTCATTTGTAGCACAGAAAAGCTCCATAATTAGTACCTAGTTTATCATTAAAACCTTGCATTCACTGTATGATGTCACAGACTACTGAGTCTGGCTCTCATTTACACACTCAATTATTTTCTGGCATCCCAGTACAGTTGATCCCATTATTTCCTATATAATTGACCAACTTCAACAGCTGCAATTCTTCTTTTGTAAATACAGAACATATTGCAGATGACAGGATCATAGTTATCACTCTTAAAAAAATTCAACATAACATACAGTTTAAATTTGACAAAGCTTAAGATGCTTTGCCCTGCAGCCAGCAAAAGTTTGATTTAAAAAGCACTGTACAGTAATTAGATTTAAACCACAGAATTACTTAAAGTACCACACTCATTGACTGGTAGAGCTTTTATTGCAATAGACTAGACTCATTACTTAAGAGTCTGAAAAGCAGTTGAAGATCATTTACCTCTGGTACTAGAAATTAATACACTTACTTTTGATTACAGCTGTGAATGAGACATACACATAGAAGTTTTGCAGATCCAGGCACGCCAGACACCCTCCTGGACCAATGGAGGGCAGGAAATGTCCTAGCTGACTCATATCTCACCTAGTGATCAAAACACTAGATCCTCCTAAGTCCTTCTGGCAAAACCTGGAATGCATGCGCTGAGAATTTTTTCTACCCAAACAACTTGAAATGGCAACCCCCTGTAGTGTAGACATGTAAGACAATGGACAATTCAGTAAAGTACCTAATTTCACATAGCCATGAGAAACCCTGAGATGTTTTCACCTATTTCTGCAAAATCATTATATCCAAGAACATCTGACAAAATACCTGTATCTTATCCAGCATAAAAACATCTCCAAGTCTGAAAGCCAAGAAGTCCTTTCTTACTGGCCCTCAACACATATCAAGAATGGTCTTAATGACCACTAATGAATCTAATGATTCATTAATCAAAGGAGAATACAGCAGTAGAAAAGACCTGCAACCATACTATACAGCAGTGTTTATCCCTACAAATCAAAAGGCAAAGGGAAAAAGCAAAGTTTGGGAAATCTAACATGTTGTACTGCTGTATGTACACATGGAAGACAACTTTCACAGGAAGGTAGTATTTCCCCCCCCCTCACTTCTATCCTTTATTCTATATAATGAAAATAAATAAAACTCCTTTTATCGGTTTTTTTTACACCTTCCTTGGAATTTAACGGACAATACCTGTTAACTGCATTATACAGCTTTTTATTGTGGATTTAGGGTTTTGTTAATAGCATTTGCACATCAGGTATATTCACAATGGCTGGAATTTCAGACAATTTTGAGGATTTTTCTTTGTATTACTAGGCACAAAAAACACAACCCCAAAACACAAGAAAAAGCAACACAGCAGCTTCCTGTTAGGAGGCAAAAGATTCTGCGTTTTAGTTGTTGCACTTTTAACATGTGTCCCTTGTAAACCCTGACAGCCAGGACAGAAAAACCTGCTAGCACTCAGGACATTTTCGTCCAGAGGGAATGTATTTGTTCAAGGACAACACACCAGCCAAGTGTCAGAAGCTTTCACAGGCAGATGCCCACCAGTATTGATGACACCTGGAAAGTTGTCTTGGGCATCTGCTGGTGTGGTTGCACTGTCTGAAGCATCTTTCCAATGTAGCCATATGATCCACGGGGAAAGGGAAAAGAGTGAAATAGAGAAGATTTCACCTCAAAACCTGTACACTGCATTTAAGTTTTGATTTGGCATTCCTGTTGTACACCATTAAATATACTTCAGGTTTTCAACCCACAAAAGAATGCAAATAACTTAGGTCACTATGGATCTTGCACATGAAAATCTGTTACTGACCAAATTCAAGAAAACGAAATCAAGACAAACACCTCACCCCTTTCTACAGGATGGCTGCAAGATGCAACAGCTTAGCAGTACAACTGAGCTGCCTAGCACATCATCTTTTCCTTCAAGCCTAATATTTTATCACTTAAACTATTTTATCATTTATCAGTGTACCAGTTATGATATATTTGCATTAATCTGCTACAAATACAAAAGCAAACCTGCAGCAAAGCCTTGCAGCAAAAGAACAATACTTTAATGATGCGTAATTACAATTTCAGTATGTTCTGACGAATGAGGAAAAAACTGACCTTCATGGTGGAATGCTAGGCAAAAAATCGGAAGTTTGTAGCACTCCATTATAAATACTTGAATATTTGTGTTCAAGACAAAAATTCAAACAAACCAACCTCAGGAGAAATGTATTCTTTAGACATAGATTGGGCAGCTAGTGAGGCTAGTCTTCGGAGTCCTGTAATCAGTGACCACAAAATGAATTCCAAGTTTATGAATATACATTAGCTAAGTTCACATATTGATAAAGCAGAGGATAACAGTATGGTCCTCTGTATAGTAAGGTTACTTTTCAACCTGTATCATGGAGGAGAGTCAGGATCTTCTTAAACCAGGTAGATTTCAGACATTAAACAGAAGAAAACTACAGTACTACAAAAGTGCTTCTGCAGCATAAATGAGGCTACTCAATTCCAAATAATGTGATATTAACAAAATTCCATCATTCTTTATTTGTTTGCAGAACAGCTCTTTCCTGTAATCTAGGTAAGAACTTTTCCATCTTCAAACAGAGCATCTGCATGATATCTCTCAAGACAGAATCTTCTCCCAAGTCAGAATAATTAAGCATTAAATTAAGCTCTTAAAAACTGTCTTCACTGCATTCACTTAGTCTTTTGATTCTACTCTAATGGATTATCTATTTAACTTAGTCAGAATTTAATCCAGTGGTACAAGTCACGATCAAAGAAAGATTATTTTAATCCAGCTATAAAACTTGAGCTCTTGAGCTAACACACTAGATAGACCTATTCTCAAGCATCATCTGTGCTACTACACTAGCACTGCAGATCCTGAAGCACAAAAAACCATGGGAAGGGCCTGATGAGTCCTGACTTACAACTTTGGAAACTTAAACAGCACATTAAGCCTGCATTTTCTACTCAATTTTACATCAGTCAAGAAATACACACACACAGTCAGGGCCTCAAACCAGCTTTTTTCTTAAGCTGTGTGAACTGATGGTGGGTGGGAAAAGGTAGGGCCAGTGTGACAGATGAAAAAGAAAGCATTTGTTTACTCCTTCAGCAGATGAAGAATCCAACACTTCCCATGTATGTTTCGCATTTTCCCAAATCATCGTAGGCCAAATATTAAAATATTAAACTCTGCAAAAGAACCTAATAGAGATTATTACATGACAGGAAACAGCATGAACTATACTGTGTCCTATACCACAATGGCAAACTCAAATCATAGTTGGCTTTTTCCTTCCCCTAATTATGAGCAGTAAAACCACAAAACCTATGTTAAGATCTTATCAGTTAAGGTTCCCTCACGGGAAAAGTTCAGAAACAGCTATACAAAGAATCACTGCTCAGATTCAAGTTTCTGAAGTAGTCACAAGTTTAGAAGAATGAAATTTGTCCATTCTGACACAATATTTAGGCCTCTTCCACCACTTGAGATATTTGTATTAGTGACTTCCTAATTAACACTCTTGGGAAGCATTTAAAGCAAAACAAAAGTAACAAAAAACCCCATAGCATATTTACTGATACTGCTATCACCTCAAAAGTACCGGTACATAAACTGAATATAAGCTGGTAATTTGGGCAAAACTACTCAGAGAATGTAGCTAAATTATGTCATGAGAACAGGTTTTATATAGATTATACATTACTGCCTCTTACTTTCATAACAGGACACTTGTCAGTACCCTCCATGGAAGCCGCTAATGAAGTGTTGACTATAGCTTTTCACTCAAGCTGTACACTGATGAAGCTGAATAACAAACACCATTCCCAAAAAACACCTTCAATGTATTTCTGCTAAATTGGCATAAAACACATTTTTAAAAAATACATTTTAAAAATCAAAACAAAACCCCTCTGTGTTTTGCTATTTTTTTCACTAAGTGGGTTATCCATTCTAAACTGTGCTGCTACTCTTAGACAAGCCTGAAAGAGCACATCTAAGAAACAAAAAAACAAGCACAGAGCATAAATACCAAACCTCTCTTCTGTGGTCCTAACCACAGCAGGAATAAGTGCTGATGGCATAAGCCGTATCAAACAGACCTGTGATGGAATTTAATAGATCCACTAAGAAAAAAAATTTTGTAGGCTAATTATTTACTGGTTTATGAATACAAATGAGTTAAAACTGCAAATAAAATATAAACATTACTTTCTTGTAGCACTACTTTAAAAAACTCTTAGGATAAGTGGTATTTTTACTTGTATATAAAAGTCAGCATATCAACAGAGTATAGGAGAACAAATGCATCTTCCCAGAGCTCTTAACAAGCAAGAGCTGCTGTCTTAGTTTGAAAGGCACTTTTAAGTCATGCTTCCCTGTTGCTGTTTTGTTTGTATCAAAACACTTGTCACTGTACCTCTGCTAATATCAGCCCCAATTAAAATTTAATTACTCCCTTACCGGCTTTATAGTCTAACAGCTCATTTTCAATGAAGAGTGATATATGGTAACATGCAATATTCCCTGTGGTACCTCCTCCCAGTGAAACTCCTTCCAAGAAAACTGTTTAAATTTAAAATTACACACTCAAGGGCTTTTTCTCCAACTGTAACATTTTGCAATATTTTACTGAAAAGCTATCCAAAAGCAAGCACCCTTCATTACGGGCCTTAAAAAGACCAGAGGTGAAGGGGACTGCTAGATCACATAACTGAGTAACTTTCCAAGTAGTTATAAGTATGCACAAGGCTTATCTGTGCCATTTCCGGCTAGACCGTAACAGCAGCAACCAACTGTAACCCAGGCTGTGTCAGAAGCTGCCATTTCCAATTCCGATACTGGAAGCTGCACTTTTGAAATCATCATGCAACTTGTCTTATCTTCATCCTTATCTCCAAAGAGGCCACTGTCCCCCACAAGTGAAAGATACCACTGCAGGAGCTATTACATTTTGGTCGGCTTTGCCTGAAGAAAGAATTAATATCAGTTTACCTTAGTCATACAATATATTCTAGGGAAGGTTGCTAAGAGATTAAAGACTTAATTTTCATATATAATATTATGCAATAGTTAGTTTTAACACTGAGGCAATCTTAGAGATGCTAAGCAGACCATTCTTTAAAGCTATTTCCCTACGACAGTATCTCAGATTTTTATATAATTAACTTTCAAAACACAAACCAGGTCACAAAAGAAACCTGTTTGATACTAAACAGAGGTAGAAAGGAATTATTGGAAATGTACTGTTAGATGTCAGCATTTCAGTAAACTAAAAGGCAAGGGAAAAAAATCCATAAAAACTCCACTAGGTACAAGAAAAGAGCAATTCCTTCAGTCTGAGAAGCTATTTCAAACATTTATGATGCAATGTACTTCAATAAGTGTTTTAGCACTGTATTCAGAAACAGAAACCAATTTGCTTATTAGGGCAAAAATATATTGGGGTTAATGAAACAAATATGAAGTTGCTTCCTTTTTACATAATTTCAAAGATGTATCATTTGACTGTGGTATTTCTACAGGAGAAAAAACACTTCAGCTCCTGGGTTTGAGAATATCATATCCCATCGTGTTACAGCTTAATGTAACAAAATTCATTTAACGTAGATTCATTTCTAAATTCTATACCCCAAATACTGATTTTTAATCAGCTTTTTCATTATAATCCTAGCATTAAAATAGAATTTCTAATTTTTGAACAATATAGTTTCAACAGAAACCGCTCAACACCTCCTGAAACTGCATGGAAGATGGTCAACTGTTTACTGGTAGAAGTCTAATCAGTGTATGATGTGGGCTGAAAGGAAACGTAAGAACCCTGTAAGATATTATATACTTGATAAAAAAATGAGTCCCCAAAACTTTCAGGAATGAAGTCAAAGTTACACTTAAACAGGGCAGGGCAGATGAACCTAAACTGGATCTGAAAAACATTTTTCTATAACATGCATTAGACATCAACCCTTAAACATACAGTCTGTATGAAGAAGTGTCGATTATCCCGTTCTATACAGCAAGGTATACAAGCACAGCTCTTTTACATATAGCTGATAGAATAATACCTTATTCGACTTATATTTTACCCACTGAATTTCTGAAGTAATGGAAATATTCTCAGAACAACTCACTTTCAGATCCTTGCAAATTAGAATTTTCTTGGACAAAGCTACACTGACCTGAAGACTTAATTGTTTTTTGAAAAAGTGTGTAAACACTAACAATCTAGAAATGTTTTCTGCAATCCAAGTACTTCAAGCTTTGTCTGGGGAATGCTACAATTCCTTCCTCAATCTCTTTCTAAAATCGTTCTAGAAACTAAATACTTCAAATCTTGAAAACAGTCTTTAATAAGATTTTGTGTACTAATCTGTTTTCTAACAAATGGGGAAAAAAGTTTACATGGAAGCTTTAACATGACAGTGAACTATGACCTTTAAATATACTCCCATAGATTAGGTGCGCACTCATAAGTGTAATCCAAAGTAAATGCATTTATGAACTTGATAAACATCAGATTGCTTAAACTATATTTGAGGCAAGTCTAATCAGGCAGAAACAAGAGTTACTCCCCTTGGCACCACTTGAAGAAAGGCAGAGCTTTCAAAGTCTGAAAAGATCAGTAAGCATGTGGTGACAACAAAGTTGAAAAACTCAGTTTAGTTAAAATGTTGAAGACAGTTATCAATCCAGTAAGACACCAACACTTTAAAGGTAGTATTAAATAAGAAATTCTTACAGTAGTCCAATGCTCAGTACCTGAAACAGGACTAAACACCCTTTAGCATAATCTTTGTATTTAATTCTGTATCCAGAATTCAACAGTAGAGCAGCTGCTCAGTGCCTGGTCTGCAGAATTCAATGAACAACAAAAGGTTACCTTAATTCAATGAGATAATCAGCACACATTTACCCTCTACCAAGAGTTTTTCAACCATCTGCAAGGCGGCAGAGCTGACTGCCTATAAAACAACTGGTAGCATGCTGACATGTCCTCACATCACTCATGTCAACGAAAATTCATCTCTTAGCAACAGCTAAAAGAAGCTGAACTTCCAGAAATATTTTAGATGCATCACGAGCCAACAATTTCTTCATAAGTGATTCTGATTGCTGCTGATCTCCAAACAGATGTCTACTCTAATTGGTAAAATTTATTAAATACATACCTTAAATATGAAAAAGTCAAGTTGTCATGCCCTAAGAAAGCAATAACAATGGGAGTCATTCTAGCTATGCACATAAATGACAAAAGCTAACCTTATTTGAAGCTGCTGGTCTCATAATATCAGTAACAGTGAAGTAAAAATGCATGTGTTGTGGGGAAAGGAAGGAATTTGCTATTAGGGTTGCTGTCGGAAACTGAAAGCTAAGACACAAGTCCACTAAAACTAAAATAAATTTTTTTGACAGGAAAAGCAAAATAAGAGATTCAACGCTAATACCACTTAGCTACTAAAACTATTTTATGATTCCCTTCCCTGCTACATGGGAGCAAATACAAAATTTTAAAGCATTAATCTTCACAAGTAAATTCCATACCAAACCTCTGATAAAATTAGATATACACTTGTTTTAGCAAAACTCATTTGCATTAGCAAAATACCAAGCAAATTAAAATTTTAGCACCAGACAGAGATCAGGAAATGGAAAAAGCTTGTTCTCAGCTATATTACAAGCTCTTCTCTAGAAAACGAGTCATGCAGAGGTCTCTTCAAAATACACTCAAAGACAATATTGAGAAAGAAACAATATATCATTCAGATTCTGGTTCATGTTAGCAGATAATGAGCAGTTTTGCCTTCTTCCATCACTAGTATTTTCCAGAAAACATGAAACGAAATCTGTCAATCCTAGGCTGAATAGAAGGCACATTTATTTACTTAAATTCACAGTCAGAATTGAGGTATCATCTTGAATTCAGAGCAGTATAGGAAGTTGGTAACACAGAGGGAGATTCCTGCAGTGGCTTTTTAATCCAAATAAAAGATTCCTACCACCCACCTCCGGTTCAGACCAGACAAGCCTCTTGCAACTCTCCACTGAAAGACTGAAACATGCCTGCAAGAAGAGCAGCTAGTCACTGGTTTTTAAACACAGTGCACAAATTCATAAAGCAAAAACAACTGCCCATTGTCACAAAAACTCCAAACGGCAAAGCCCAGAACTTACTGAACACAAGTACCAATAATTTCCTTCGTTAAGTGTATAGCAGACAAGCATGCCAAGTGACCCAACAAGAGAAATTTTTTGAATAAGCCACAGAGCACCAAGATCACTGGCTTCCAAGAGAGCACGAGCTCCAGTACTTCTGAATGTAGCTAAAACATACACCTACAAGCACAGTAACAGACTGTCCTATGGGCACTTAGTGCGTGCTGCTACCTTGAGAACCCACCCTGCATGTGGTTTGAGTAATTTCTTGACTGATTTATCTATAAATTTCAGACCTTCAGAAAACATCTGTAACAGCCAAAAGCCTGCTTTGCAAGATCAGCAGAATGCATGCCAAACATATCAAAATAAATACATTTGGTTTACTATACAATTTTTCAATATTAAAGCAGGTTAACAATTGCAAAACAGCATTAGTAAGTTTTTTTGTGACATTCAGTTTTTACAACTAGATAAAGAGGAAAGGGAAAAGGGCTAGACAGTTCAAGGCAGAGCAAAAATATTCAGATCAGAAAATACGTGTTCATGTATAACTCCATTGTTTATTACATTAACCCCCATGTTTATATTTATAAACTGACTGCTAACCAAATACTTACTTGCAGGAGTCAATGCACTGTCCTCTTCCTCTGCCATTAACAGATTCTCGTTAAACTGACTCCTACAGCAGGAATACTAGCATTCAAAGGTCAAGAGAGAAAAATCAAAGTAGGAAATGAAAGCTGAGTATCTTTACATTTGGAACAGAAGGGATACAGCAACCTCCATAAGCATAGAAATTGTTAACTATCTACTATTAAGTTCAGTGATCATAACAGAGCTTACTTTGGTCTTAAGAATCTTTTCAGGCCCAAACACTGACTTTTTCATCACCCACTAAACTGTATTTCTGTATAATGTCTCTGCTAACTACTGCTCATTATCCACTAACGCTAAGCATTTTGAAGTATTCCACACCACTTGCAAGTTAGGTATTACTCATTTTTAGCAGTCAGATTGCTCAGGACCTTGCCTAGTCCAGCTCTGGTAACCTCAGAGGATGGAGATTCTGTAGCCACTCTCTGAGTCCCTGTTCCATGTCCCTCCATCCTCATTTTAAACAAATTTCTCCATCTATCTACAATTTCCCCTGACGCAACTTGTGCCAGTTACCTCTCATTATTTTGCCATCTGAAAAATACCAGTCTTCATCTTCACTATAATCACCCAATATGTAGTTCTTAAAGAGGTGCTTTAACACAACAGTCCCACACACCTATGGCAATTTTATCTTGACTGTACTCCTTTCAACTGTTATGTGTAAATACTTCCTGCTGCCTAGGGAAGTGTTGGAATCACTATCCCTGGAAGCATTCACAAAACATGCAGATGCAGCCCTTGGGAACATGGTTTAATGGTGAACATGGCAGTGCTAGGTTAACAGTTCGACGCACTGATCTTTGAGGTCTTTTCCACCCTAAATAATTTCATGATTCTACTGATCCATTAGTTAAGAACTGCCTGTACTCTATGTCTGAAACACAGGTGCCACATTTGTCTTTTATTGAGCCAAATGCAAACACTGCCAGTTAGTGTTGCCACGGATACATGGACATTACATAAAAATTAATTCTTAAAACTACAGTCACTCATCTGCACCATTTTGGAAAAAACAGATGTGAAATTGAAGCCAACTTCAAAATACCACCAGTGATGAAATTAACTCCTGGAGAGCATGTGGAAAACGTGTAGCAAATTCACCACAGCCTAAGCTAGCTCTACTTCTATTCCAAGATGAGGAAACATCAGCCGTGCGTACCAGACACCTCTGCTGAGATCATACACAGCTTTTTCCCCGTGCCAGAGTCCTGCTTGTAATTAAAACCAGAAGTCTCAAGCCTATGCCACCTAGGACTGCATTAATTGGTAACTGCTGGACTGTACCACCACAACCACAAGGGGAGAAAAATGGGACACTGCCCCTCTAGACCCAAAAAACTTGGCAAAGCAGGAATTCCTGCATACATGTAGCTAGTACTGCAGTGACAAGGCGTAAGAGTAGACAATTTACAAGTCTGCAGTTTCCCTCACCACAAGGGATTTTTCCTTATGTAACATCTTATCTACAGCACAACCTGAAGTCACAATAATCCACACAAAACTGGAACTAAGTGCAGCAGCCCTGGAGTTGCCTGCACAGGCATCCCTGTAACAGGTCACACCCATTCATTTCAAGAAGGCTGGCTATGCCTGCAAATTCAAAACTTTAAGCTCTTCACAAAGAGCCTGGAGAGGAAAAAAAACCCACAGAAAAATCTGTGAGACACCAGTAATAATTCTCCTCAATGAGGGATATAAGCGGATTGGGAAAAACAACAATAAATACAAGTAGTTTTGCAACTGAAAGAAATCACACTAGTTTAAAAGTTGATTTGTTGCCTACCAGGTTACCGCAAAGGACAGCAGTGCATCTGTCAGTTCAGTGATGCCTGATCTGATGCGCCATCATGTTCAAAATTCTACAGCCACCATGTGAGCCCTAATACTGTTGTTCCAGTACACAACTGCACTCCATCCACTTGGTTCCATAAATCCCTAGTGTCCTGGGTTGAAACAGGCCCTCAAATCATGGATCTGTCCTTATACCCAGGCAAATATAGCCCTGAACACAGAGAGCAAAGTTGCTAACACGACCACAAACGGATTCAAAGTTGTAAAGAAGACTCTGTATCAGTTGAATCTTTTCTTACAGCTGGCTTGAAATTCTTTCAAAAGTGAGCACCTTTTGTCATTTCTAAGGATCAAATTGGAAAAATGCAGTTAATTACCAGTTAATCCATACCTGAGATCTTTCTTGACAAAAAAAATAACCTGTCAAAAATAGCAGACAACTTCAACTGCAAGTTATAAAGATTTTTCATCATGTTTTACAATAAAGTTCTTGCAACAATAAGAAAGAATATGGAATTGTTATCACATTTCAACTAAAACATAAAATATACCCAAGAGTCAAGACCATCACTATTATTGAACACTGAAGAGCAAAGACACTTTAAACAGGTAAGGAAATAGCACTGAGAAAATATGCTAGGTAGTTCTCCCTATATCTAAGGCAGCCTTCTGGCATTTCTATGTTTGAGAAGGAATCTTGACAAAGGAGATATCCGTACATAGAGTAGTTGAAGACAAATTAGTCTGGGAGGAAAAATGCAAAGAGTAGAACCTCTAACCAGAGTTTAGGAATCCAATGTCACTCCCAGTTAAGACAGAGGAGTTCACAGAAAATAGCACAGATGAATAAATACCAATAGAACTGCTGGAACTACACAGGATTTCTTTAACCCACTGCTGTCACTTTCAATACAGGACTCATCACAGAACATCACACCAATTAATTTTGAAGGGAAAAAACCAAAAGAATCAAATTTTAGCAAGCCTTAGGATTAAACAGCTCACAGTATAAGGTTTGGAATCACTCCTTGCAATAAACAAGAACCATGTGCACATCATGTACAACTACGTTCAGAATATCCAGCTTGGGGGAAAAAAAGGATGAGTAGGGTCTTCCCTCATGGTTCTATAGGCTACTGCAAATATGACCCTGTTTGCAGAAACTAATTTACATCAGAAATTGAAAACTAACCTCTACCCTGCCTTACGAAGCATTAGACCAACCTAACTCAGGAAATAGCAGTATTTAACTTACTTCCCACCATACAATTCAAGAAAACTTTTACAAATATGCTTCTTGGGTTGGTCCAAATGTGCTGAATTGTAAAACACAAAAAAAATAAGCCACCAAAGCCAGATATAGCCATCTATGCAGTGGTATGAGTTGTTTCTCCACAATATGGGCTGATGAGACTTTTCCACTTCAGTTTCTGGTAAGCTCCAGTATCTATCTCAGCTGTTAATAGGATCTGTTTCTAAATGTTCCCCTGGCTTATGCGCAGAGTTGGTACTTTCAGCATTTCAGAAGCTACAGAGACAGAAAAAAAAAAAAACAGAACAAAACCAAAAACCACCACACACACACAAAACCCCCAAAAATAAAACAAACAACAACAACAAAACCCACAAAAAAAATCAAAACCCAAAACCTAAAAACCCCACAACACAGGAGCAGCAGCACCTACCAATCATCCCAGAACTTCCAAGACCAGATCTACACACAGGTAAGGTGCAGGCCACCCTTCCAAAAAATAAAGATAACTTGTGAATTGAAATAGTGAGCAGCACAAACATGAGACTTAGTGTTTGCCAAGTAATGCCAACATTCCTCAGTATTTTGTCACCATGAAGATGTTATGAGGAGAGAAACAAAGGTTGCATCTGAAGACAACAGTATTTTATGGACTGAGGTCAAAGTTCAAACCTAGATTTCTTTTTCATTTCCCTGTATACAGTCTCTTCAATTGCAGCACTGCAGACACTCTAGAAACTTCCCCATCACTGTATTTTGATGCTCAGACTCACCCTCAGAAGCACAGGCACCACATAAAGGCAGCTCCCAAAGCTCAGCATTACGAATATCCCCTTATGTGTAAATCTGCAAGATACATGATGCATTCCTTTCTGCCTCCCTTTTCTGTTTCTGCACAGTGGGAAGTCTAGAGGACAGAGGCAACACGAAATCTCAACCAACGCTGTCTTGCTGCCTACCCACAGGAAGGCAGGAAGCTTAAAAACTGAGCAAGGAGGAGCCTGGATGCCAAAAAAGCAATTCGCTATAGATTGGCCCTTTGCCTGAAAGACAGAAGGAGGAACACCCAGTGTCTGCACTGGCACAAGCTACATACCAGAAAACTGAAATTCAACCCATGCCAAGTTACACTTTGAAAAGCTAAATGTACGTAGGCCAGTGAAAACAAAATTAGACAGGAGTTCAGGGTAAGAAAAATTAATAAAACAAATTTGGTTTTGCATGAAAGTCAGCTTAGAAAGACAAACTGAAAGTGAAAGAGGGATTAATAAAATTTTTCATGCCAAGAATCAGATGAAAATCACAGTTGCTGAGCTGTTCAAGAGAGCATTGAGGAGAACCAACCTCAAGCCACCTCCGTTTGAACTACATCTTTGAAGTTTAAGTACTAATTATCCTAGACATAGCAAAGATGTAACTACTGACATACACTGTGCATCCCCACAGCCCTCTGAAAATGTAACAATGGCCACTCCCTCATCACCTTTAAAAGCTGGATTTATCCTTTTAAATTATATCTAAAACCAAGCAAATACAGAGCTGCCTACAGCCTACAAATATCTGTTTCTTTGAGTTTATAGTCACATAGCACTTGTGCTCAGGAGATGGCTAACTCCCAAGACTCATTAAGTTTCATGCAGCTCCCAAACTGCAGAACCTTCCTAGTGCTTGTGCAAGTGACAAGGAAAACAGAGAAAACATCAGCAATACTGCCATTATACAACTGACACCATTAAAGGTAAATTAAACACTCTTCTTAAAACTAACCACAAATTTTAAATACTACTTTGCTGCATTTCCAGAAGTGCATTTAATGCTTCAAAGGCTTATTGAAAACCTAAGTATCACTCAATTTTCTTCTCTCTTCACACCCTTCCCTACTATGTAACCAGTTTTTACACCGCATTTTCTGGTTAACATATTCATACAGCCCTTTTCAGAAAATGCTTGGTGAGAAAAGGTGTGAAGCAAAAGGGAGGGTATCTATGCAAGATGCTCTTGAGCATAAGGAAGAGCACATAAGAGCAGTTAAATTGCTTAAATATGCACTGCAACATAGTGAAGTGCACGAGATCAAACTGCTGCACAACAAAATGAATTATTTTTCTGCTTTCTTGTGTATGTGGTTTTTTGGGCTTTTTTGTTTCTTTATTTGAGGAAGATTTTTGGGGGGGTTTTTTCAGGACATAAAAAACACTGCAAATCTACATCCTGAAGGATACCACTGTTTTTAGTTTTCCTGCACTGTTAAGGCAGCTCCACCTCTGGCTGGATGCTGTCCCTCACACACCCAGTTAACACTAAAACAGGCATCTTTTGAAGTGCATTGTTTCAAGTTAGCTGTCCAGACACATCAAGTGAGCATTTACCTCAATGTAACCACCAGAATACTGCAGATAACTGAGAAGTCCTTTATATTATACTACTCATAACATTTACGACACTGCACCTACACACCATACAGCTGCAAAAGCTACTGCCCTTCCAACAAGATCTGTCTTTCCATGAACCTTGTACTTATATCTCTTCATGCAGAGATGGAAGAGCAACTCTCCACACACACTAGGGAATGGAAAGGGATTGAGTAAGGGAAGATTTAAACAGCTGCACGGCATGCTTTCTCTGGCTGCAGCTCGAGAGTTGATACAACTTTGCCCAAATCCAGAAGAGTCAGGATAACACTCGAAACATCATTTTTATACAAATCCTTTCTTCCAGGCCTATGGATAACAGGACGAAACCTGGCAGCTACATTGCTGTAACTAACTGCAGCTATTTCTGAATCTAGTGAAACAAGGGAACTATATCTAGTTGAATTGGATCACGCAGTTAATAGGGACAAGAAAAGCAGTTCCGTATCATCATCACTAAGAAAAATGTTTTGCACTTCCAGCTCCTGCTCCAAGGATTTCACAGAATGCAAACCACTCAACACTCCTGTCACATAGTCGAGGCTCCAGGTCTGCTAAACTAAATTCAGAGACACTGCATTTCAATAGTATTTTTCTTCTCAGTGCACTACATACTCAGATGCTTTGGGTGGGTGATTAAAGCAAGCAAAAACAGAAATCCCAAAACCAAACAACCAAAAAAACCCCAAACAAACCAACAACAACCCACACACAACACAACCACCTTGCCCCACAGAGGCCACACTGTATCTCTTCTGATCACCTTTCACTCACTCAGGAAGAAAGGTTCAGAGTCTGCATTTGGTACTATGAGTGTGAATGTTCAGACTGACAAAGAGAGAGCTCTAATGCACTTCTAGTGCACCAAATATTCTGCCTCATCCTGATGAATGTTAATTATGCATTAAAGAAAGAAAAATAATCAAAATTACTCAAACCTCCACAGTCATCAAAACAGGTTTCTGTGCATCCCTATATTTGTTCTTTTCCTCCAGAAAAGTCAACAAAAGACATACTAGAACATCACCTCTAGTATTTGAAAATAAAAAAACAAACATACAAAATTAGCTACCCCAACAAAAGTCATCTCTTAATTATGCTAGCTATAGAAAGAGCCAAAGAAACTTTAAAATATACCAATCTCGTCAAACATTAGCCATTTCCAAGAGATGCCAGTTGGATACATTTATTGTATTAATTTCAATAAATAATCTTGACATGCACCATACTGTCACTTGAATGCTTCCAATAAGAATAGCCGAACAGTTTTCCTGCAATGTCATTCTCCTTATACACGAATTAACATCAATTTCAAAGGAAGATGCAGTCACATCCCAATAACAGGGACAAGTTATGTACACTTACTTCCAGAACTGCCCCTGAAGTACTTAAAGCCCCACATAGGGAAGACCAGTAAAAATCCCGTATTTAAAACAAGTCTCTATATATTTGCTCAGTAACTTGGGTCACAGCTAACACAACTAAGTGGTGCACTACACTAACATGGAACTACAGATTCACCAACCTCACATCAAAACTATTTTTGTCAGGAAAAACCGTATGCCAGTTTTTAAACACGCAAGTCACACTGCTAATTTTGAGGCACCCAAATGAAAGCTTATTTCTTGCCAAAGCACTTGCTAGAGAACAGATTTGTTTGGCTAACTTCTAGAAGACAGATTTATCCTTATACCAGTATTTTAGTATGGCAGTAATGGCTTTTTCAGGACCATGACCCAACTAACATACCTTGCAATAGGTGCCAGTCCCAGTAGGTAGGCTAACAAGGGTGATTTTTGTTTCTACAGAATTCATGTTACTTGGGTTGCTCAGTACTCCAGACCTCACATTTTTCATGTCATTACAGTACCAGAATTACAGTAGAAACTCAAAGTACTTAAACAGACAGCTTTATCACTACAAGTAATTAAATGTTTACAGTGTACAGCTACAGAAGTAATTGCACAGTATGCAGCACTTTTGAATTTCCATTCTGATTATAGCGCGTGAAGCTCCATGCATTCCTCAAATACCTGAAAAGTCCAATTTGACAGAAAGAGATATCCATATATAAATGCAATCATATTTAACACACATTTAGAAAAGCTCACAAAGATAAAGCTACAACTACTCACCCCTGACAGTTCCTCAAACAACTGTTCCTGAAGACCTCCCTAAATAATTCCAACACAAGCATTTTCTACTCTCACCCTCCAGCATCTCACCCTCAAAGGAAAAAGACTAGTGAAAACCATCATGCAACTTCTAGGAGACACTGGTGGCACTTCTACAACAACAAAACTGTCTGGACTATTCCATGTCTAAAACTGCCATCAAACTTGACCAGCCAGAAGAGGAAAACAAAAACAAAAAAAGAAAACAAAGAACCCCAAACTATCAACTTACAAATATTTGAAGTAAGCCAATTCGACTACAACAGGTAACTTTCTTTCCTCCAAGTACACTGAAAATTCCAAACACACTTTACCATACTAAATGGGAAATGATCAAAGAATGCCTGCAGACATGTCTTTGACACTATCCTTTCATAAACAAAAACCTAATTGATTGCCCTTTCTCCCTCAAGGCTGAAACCCTGGGAACAATTAACTTCAAAACATGACTCAAGTAATAGCAAAAATAAACCCATGCAGGGAGTGCAACAAAAGTGAAACAGAAGGAGGATCCTGCAGTTTAGCTCAAATTGTCACTCTAACACCTTCACTTCTGTTCCTAGAATATTTACATTAATTCCGGATTCTATTAACTGTCATTTTAAAGCTATCTACATACAAATATCATTAAAAAATAATTCTAACCGTCTTAAACATCACAAGTTCTACCAGTGGCATTTCAGGTGGCAGTCAAACCAAAAGAAAATCAGTATATCCAGGCAGAAAATGAAGGTAAAAGGCCACAATCAAATCACACTGCAGATTTCAGCTACACCAGACTGTCAGGCAAGACAGAACAATCTCACACCTACAACAGAGCATACAGCTGTACTCTTCCCTGCTGCTCTGTTCATCTACTGAAAATCCACAAAGCAAACCATCCAATGCAGAACGACAGGACATAGGGAGCCAACTAAAAATCATTTACCAGAGCTGATTCTGCATGAATCTTGGACATGCATCCTCACTCATATACATTTAAATGGGTAAATAAAGCACGAAAAGAATCATCATTTTTGCATTAGGTAAATAAACAAAGGATAACAAGAATAGTTTCTCATTACTACATCAGCTCTCATTTTTCAGACTTACCTGGTCTTTTTCATGGGGTAGTAGGCTGACAGGTGGAAGAGAAGCTGGGAAGGTGCTGGAGTATTTTGGAGCTCCTTTGCTTTCCAAATTGCCATAATTCACTCTATACTGAGGACCATCCTTCAGTAACCTCCCATTGTTCACAGCACGTTTTGCTCCCAGCCGCAACCTCTGCTGAAAGGCAGGATTGTTGAAAATACTTGCTAGGTCATTTTGACTTCTCAAATATTTCTCTATGTTTTTCAGGGAGGAGCCATTAGGTTCTTGAAGCCCTTCAATTGCTCTTCTCAAGAGTTTATTCCAATCCACATTACGAAGCTCATTACAAGCTCCTCTAGATCCCTTAACAGATTTAGGAATAGTGCCAGGTTTAACACATGAAAACCGTCCAGGATTATCTGGGTCCTTGTAGGATGCAAGACCTTTGTTAGTGACTTTAAGAATAGAACCATCTTGAACACTAAGTTCCAACTGTTCTGAAACAGTCTTCTTATCTAATCCATGCGAAGCACAAACAGCATGACATATTCTTTCTTCAGAAGGCCTTTGCTTTTGCTTTTTAACTTTTTGTATAGCTTCCAGAATCCACTCCGTATAAAGAGGGTTGGCAAGTTTTACCATGGTTGACCAGTAATTGTTTCCAGCCAAGAGTTACCCATAGAGGTTCCTCCTTATCCTTTTAGCTGATCTTTCAGAGGTTGTTCACACCTCAAACACAAATGAAAGGATTCCACACACTGCTTGGACACATGTCAAAAATATCCACCCTGAGGAGTCAGAAAAAGCAGAGAAATACCTGCTGACTGAAACTTCCCAATTATGTTACTGTTACCGAAATGTAGAGGGGGTTCATCTGTGATGACACTGGTACGTCCTTAAAAGAAAGTTTGTTGCAACCTTTAAAAAGAAAAACAAGAGGCAGGGAGAGAATACAGTTAATGATGAAGTATTAAAAATCAAAAACCCATTCAGACATGCATTCATACTATAGATGCTGCACTATACAAAAATCTTTGCGATATTATATGAAACATTTGCCAGCTCCTACGCCACACCAAACAAGTCATCATAAAATCCTTCTGTTTCTCGTAACAGTCAGTGGATTTAGTTTTCCTAAATTCCATCACCCCAATACTTAACCTACTACTGACCTGCTGGACAATTTCCATTCAGTCAGGGATCTGAAAACACTCTCTAAAACAAACTGCCTACAAATCATTTCTGCATGGATTACACATGCACTAGAAAACTCAAACAAACAGAAAACCAAACCCCAACCAAAGAAAGACAAATTATTAACCACTGCCAATTCTTACAGTATCCTGTCTCTAAGTGTCCTGCAATGTTGATTACACAACTCAGAAAAATCGAAACCAAAAATATCAGAAACCAGTCACCAGTATTACATCCATCATTAATATTTAGGTACCCTACAAAACCAAAAGGTATCACAAAAGCACTTATCATTTTAAGACGTGCAGCACAGAGGCATTTTTGATACAAATCCTTAGGAACAGAAATGAAAACAAAGTAACAGGAGGCATTTTCGCATAAACAGGTTGTCAGCACAAAGACGTATAAAGAGGTCACATTGAAAAATGTTTTATTGACTCACAGTTTAATAAAAATTTTTCTTACGTATTATGGAATATATCACTCCAACAGAAAATTCAGTGGCTACAAAAACTAATTTAAGAAACCTGAAAGAACATCTTGATGAGGAGTTTATTCATTCTGGGAACATATATGAAAAAAAAATTTAAAAGTCTCACAAATTAAACTTAGACAGGAGTTGCATAATGAATAAACAAATATATTTGAAGTATTAGTTTTTTCTGCCATGAAGTGTGAGAACTTTTGAAGGCATTAACAGAATTGCATAATTACTTCAAATCAAAGGAAAACAAAAAACAGAAGAGAAAAATTTTCATTCTCAATATATGGGTTATCTTGTAAAGTGGAAGATTTACCAGTTTCATGGCAAAAATTTAAAATGAGTTAATATGCAACTACATTTATAAAGCTATGGCAAGCAGCCTACAAATAACAGAATCATCTATGATTACACAAGTCCTGGACCTCAATTTTGTTCATTTATTCTAGCCATCCTGCATTTAAATCACGTTCAAAAGCTTGAGTAAATTTTAACTAGGAAAAAACCCTGAACTGATACAGTAATCTGAATTATTTTCAACTTGTTAACAACATTCCTCTGCAACTATGAAGACAAAGAGTATAACAACACATACTTTTGGTCCTATACCTTTTTCTTCTTGAACCCCTCAAAAATGTCTTTAAATATACATTCCAGCTCATGTTTCACACATTATTATACCTACACAACAGGATTAGTAACAAAAAAGCAACTGGTTACTGGTGAGTACAAAATTTTTCTACACCCGAATAGTCAGTATTAATCAATTCATTTTATGAACCTGCCCGTCTTGAATCTGACCGAAGCTTAAGCATTTTCAGATTTATAAATAGGAAAATTCAAGTGACTGCCAGACTGAAAAAGACACATTCCAGATGCAAATGCAGGGCCCGAATGCTTAACTGGCTCACATACTGAACCCTATTGATCTACACGGATTGGATCCTGTTTCTTGCTTCCAGACCTTACTCATGGAAGTTGTATTTGGTATCAGTTCTATGTATTTCAAGTATCTGTAAGCAAATACTAACTTGTTCTGTAAACAGACCTTTTTTATTTACCACAGCTAGCAAAAGCCATTCTTCCCCTAACAGAATTGTTTATATTCACTGTTTTCAGATAATTCCAAAATAACACTGTAGCTACAAAATGCAGACAAATATAGGGAAGGAAAGAGTTTCCATGGCATTACAAATCCTATAAATTCTCTCGCAAATCTGACACTGAAAATACAATAACACAGCAAAGCAAAACTATATATAGTGGAGGCTCACTCACATTTAGACTATTTCAGACACTCTTCCTATAGATCTGGAAGTTCTCTATAGCTACGTATAAAGCCCCAGATTCCTAGAAAGCTACTTTTTAAGTTATTTAGTTAGGCTGTTCCACTTTAAGTCTTCATTAAGATAGTCACGACTTAATTAAATGCTGAACACTGCATTTGCTGAGTCAGACATACTTGTCTCAGTTTTACATCTACTGCAGTACTGTTGTATTAAATTTCATACAAGCAACCACATCACTTCCATTAAATTCCAGAACACACAGTACAGGGTCTGTTCCAAGCTCCTGGACACTGATGAACATTTCAGTATAAATGCTATAACATGTGGGTTACAGGAATTTTTATTGGCCAGTGACTGTGGCAAAAGGTTAGCATAAACCTGTATCTTCATACAAAGTCTACTGCTTGGTACAGGAATTTCATAGCCATATACATTCAGAACCACATTTTTACTTATTTACTTAAAACTCCCTACATGTAATACAACCTCCTGCATGCTAGCACCTACTAAATCAACACCAGTAGAGTGGATCAGCAGGAACAGAGTTTCCAGTGCACAGGATAGGATATTTCAGGAGGAAAAATCAAGACATCTTAAATACACACCTTCCAACAGCATCTAAGTTCATTCTGCCTCAGGGAACCATGCAAAGTGCATCCAACCCAAGTTTTTAATTGCTTTGTCACAGCTCTTACCCTGGCACTTGGAGCAGAGAAGTGCAGCACCCCGACCTCCATGATTGGTACGCCAAGGCCTGCCACATGCTAGATTCAGAACAACTTATTACTAACAAACATCTTTCCTAGCAAAACAACTTGGGTGAGTGATCCTGGAGCTATAAATTAAGGAGATCTTTCAGAAATCAAGACAGATTGATCCAAGATTGACAATACAGAAATACACACATTTACATGCAAAGTGACTAGATAAAGACAATACAAATTGTTTTACAAACAAGCTTTCAAGATTCAACCTGAAAGGACACTCAGAAATACAAGTTACATTCAGGCTACTAAGTTCAGAATGCAATTCTACCAAAAGTACAGAAAGGTGGTCATACATCATTTAGTATAGAAAATGTGATGATTACCCACACAGGTTTTGAGGAAATATCATTTTAAAGAAGTGATTATAAATTAGTACCAAGCACTTATGTCTATTTATTAATCTTCCTCCTCTTGCAATTAACTAACTTTTAATCAAGCCCTCAGCAGCACTCATTCAATCACAAAATAGATTTTCCATACTGTTAAATGCACAGAACAACTTCCAATTTTCATGGCAACAGTCACGAAGTTCTTTCTATGTAATCTGTCATATTTCAGCTTCTACGCTTCATGGTATCTTATTTTGAAAATAAAAGCATTTGAGAAAGTTTGACTGCACTGTATTACTGACCAAGGCTGTTAACAAGCTTACCACTGAAGAGCTGCAGAAGCATTAGAGGGTGAAGTACAACACATTACCTCTAAAACATGAAAAACCATCTCTAGTCAAGGCTTGTCCGTTTACCTAGGTCATAAATTATCAGATAAATACAAAGAAGTTGCAAAATTTCAGCTTGGGATTTAGAGTGAATGCAAATATGCCCTTTATAAGGCACACACCTATTGCACAGCTGATTATAATTAAAGAAGGCAGTGACTGAACACTTCAATCTCAGGTGTCATCAGTAATCCTATAATCCTCTAATAAGATGTCTTTTAGACTGAACTAGTACCTGGAATTGCTTCCAGGTGATCCAGATTGTGAAAACAAGCTGTGTAGTCAAAAAAACAGCAACAAAAAAGCTACACTTCTCTCAAGAACCAAAACTAAAAGTTACTACACAAATATCACAACATACAATCTAAAGGTTTTTTTTTTTAAAAAATAACGAAAAGTTTGCTTTGGCTTTCATAAATGTAAATGCAGTTAAACTTTAAAAAACTTAAGTTAACACAGCTATAAAAAACAAAACCGAAAAGAAAGGGGGGAGAAGAGGACGCAGCTGGGGGAGATGACAGCAACTTGTGCAACCTGCCAGTGACCTGTGAAGCACAATCTCATTCTGCTCTCTCCTACCTGCTCTGCACACAATCAGGAGAAGCAGCAGCAGGCCAGCTCTCTGCTGCAGCATCAGGGTCAGGTAAGGATTGCAGCAGAGGAGGAGGAAGAAGAGAAGACTGCCATTGCATTCCATTTTTGCCATTTTTCTTTGCTCCAAGCCATTACTTAGAATTCTGCAGCTAATCAACTCTGTATTCCACCCCATCTCAATTAATGATGCAAAACACACAAGAGAGTTGTTTTGCTATTGCACAATACACGGACCTACGAAGAGACAGGGAGAATGCAGATCCTGGTAAGGACTCCCATCATGCATATCCCTCTTAAAAATTACTCAGGTCATGAAGCCAGCTATTGTATTATTCCCTACAACAACACACAGTTTCCAATAATAACAAGAAAGGGCAATGACACATCTATACATTTTAAAGAGACAAATGTGTAGACACTACAGTAACTTCAAAACCACACCAAAGACTCGGGGGTGTGAAGAGAAGAGTGGCACATGTGAACTGAACTGATGGAAGTGCTTGTGCTCTGAGATGCCCCACAAGCTTCTTTGAGATTACATGCTTAAAATCATTTCACAACATGACAGCAGCAAGCGCCACCAGAGGAAACAGCATCAGCACAACATGACACCAGCAAAATCACCCAAATTCACCTTTCCCACCTTCCCCCATGGAAGTTCTGAGCACTTTAAAATACAGTACTGGAGAACAGCAGGAAATACGGGAAGGTAATATTCACTGCCAAGAGTCCACCTGGAAAAAGGGTTTCACTGAAAACATTTCTTCTTGGGATAGTGGTTTTCAACAGCAGACGTGGGTAACCGTCTGCTCTTACCAGAGAGGGTAATTTTCAATGCTCAGTTGAAAGACAGAGTGCGAGAGGTGAGGTCCGGGCAAAGAACACACAATGTGAACATCACTTCCAAAACGTGGCACTGCCAGGCTGGACTATTCCCCTCCCCAACTTACTTAAGGTTTTTGCAGCATAGCCCAGCCACGGAGATGTGCAACGCCTAGAGCCTCGGGCCAAGGCATTGTTGCATTTGACAGGGGCCGAGCCGGGGCTGGCTCCGCGCCCTGCACGCCCTGCTCCGGGATCTGCCATTCCCGAGGCAGGAACCCCCGGCCCGCAGGCTGTGCGCCCCGGGGCACGGCGCCCCGCGGGCAGGGCAGCCCCGGGGGCCGGGGCCGTGCGCGCACCCGCACCGCGG
>VZTG01007436.1:1335623-1379785 GCA_013397845.1 Melanocharis versteri | reverse complement strand
CGCCCTCACCACCCCCCCCGCCGCCGCCCCACCCGCTCCCTCCCGAAGTTTGTTCGGGAGCGCGAGCGCTGCCGAGACACCGGCGGCGGCCGCCTGAACCAGCTCGGCAGGGCGGGCGGGCGCGCGACACACACTAATGAGCAGCCTTAAATATTGAGCGTCACGCGCGTGCCTCAGAGCCTGGCACTCGCCCGGGCGGGCGAGATGGAACAGCATGCTCCCAGCATAACCCTCCCAAGGTGCCTGGCACTGGCAGCCGCTTATCGCGCACACACACACCCCGCACCGCCGAGGGAGGGAGGAGGGGGTGGGAACGGGGACGACGACAATGACTCCCAGCTCTGCAGCCACATGCAGGTCCCTGCAAGTTTCGCCATGCGAAGCACAGGGACTTCTCTGTCACCCCGTCTGCGAAGGAACAATTGCCGGCTGAGAAAGACAGGGTGGGAACATGCAACACAAAAACCTCAGCCATCCCCTGGCTTCCCTCCGCCACTCCATTCCCCCTCTCCCCACCCCATCCAACCCAGCCATCACCTCCTGCTGCTGCTCCCCCTCCCCTGCAAAACGCAGAGCATTGCAATGCATTTACCCAGCGCAAGTGTCTGCAAACACGTGCATCAGCCTCCGATGCTAAAGGAAAAAAAGTACCCAGCCTAGTGACAAGCCCCCTACGCTGGGAGAGGGGAGGGAAAGGGGGTTATTATGGCAAATTGCAGCCTGTCACCCAACGCAAAACAAACCCCATCGCATGCTCCCTATTATTCCCGCATAAACTCCTGGGAATCTAACCTCCGATGCAGGTTCCCCCCTTTGCTTGCAATGACCTCCTTTCTCTGCCCGTGTGTGTTTCTGCAGCAGCGGTTCCTGCGGAATGTGCTGCCCCTGAAACGCGATCGCGGCTCCTCTCTCTCTCTCTCGCTCGCTCGCTCTCTCCGCTCTGTCTCTCGCTCGCCCGCTCGCTCTCTCTCCTGGCTGCAACCAGAGCCAGGAACACAACAACAACACAGCCTCCCCCCACCCCCTTCCCCAAACACATACACACTGAAGAGACCCAGCCAGGAGAGCCAGACGAGCCGGGGAGGGGGTGGAGGGAATCCCCAGCCAGCGGATTGATTGCACCAGTTACCTTCCCTTAAGCCCCTCCGCGAGAGGGGAAAAAAGAAGATGAATACAGAGAGAATACCTTGTCTCCCCTCCTCCTCCTCCGCGGGGCTCCTCTTCTCACTCCAAAATACTAAAAGGTGGACGGGCAGATCAGACACACGCGTTCAGCTCTCGGCGGGGGAGGGGAGCCACGCGAGCAATTATCATTCATTTAGAAATTAAAACAGAAACCCACCCCAGACCTCCAGCCTCCCCGGTGCGGGCGGACGCAGATTGCGAGGACTGGTGCTAAGACACAGGACCTGATAACAGCTAATTGAAAGGTTAATCTACATAGGCTGTGACAGAAGAGGTCCCTCCCCACTTTTTTATCTGCTGTTGGCAAGTGGGAAATTGAGCTCCCCCCACCTTTTCTCCCTCAAAAAAAAAAAAAAAAAAAAAAAAACACAAAAAAAAACAAGAAAAGAAAAAAAGAGAAAAAAAGAAAGGAAAAAAGGCAAAAAGAAAAAAAAAGAAAAGAAAATAAAAGAAAAAGAAAAAAAAAAGAGAGCGAGAGAGAAAGGGGGAAAGGCGATAAAGTTTGGGGGCGGCGCGTCCCCTGGGCGGGAAGGCGGCTGCGGGGCCGCGGCCACCGGCGCCTCCCGGGGGCCCGCGGGGGCTCGCGCTGCGCTTCCCGTCCTGCGTGGGGCGATCTGAACGGCCTCGATGGAAGCACCCCCGCAGGCAGCCTTCGGGGCTTGAACACTCCCCCGGGCCGGGGGAAGAGCGCTGTGCTTGAGCCGACCGTAATTAGTCTGAGGGATGGAAGCAGCGTGAACAAATCACAGATGTTGTCCTCCCATTGAGTTTGTACATGTAACAAGATGTTACGAGGAATATATTTTAAAGAACAAGGTGATAACACGTACGAACTTAAAGCTCGGGTTTCTCCACGCTGTCTTGAGCGGTGCTGCCAAAGGCCTCTCACCATGACAAAGTTTTCAGTAATCACAGAATATGCTGAGTTGGAAGGGACCCATCAGAACCATCGAGTCCGACCTCTGGGTTTTAGTACTCCTTGTGATGGTTTTCTCACCTGTGGCCAGCAAACACCACTTTTCACCCAAGCACGGCAGGACAAAATGCCGTGGGACACATCCCATAGGGTACCACACAAGGGAGGGAAAGGCAGTCTACCTATCCGAGCATCTACTCAAGCAGGCACACCTAGACATCCCCCAAGTTCCCAAAACTGAAACATGACTCTCCCAGAGGTCTCCTCGACATCCTCTTTTCCACATCTTGCGGATGCCATGTTGTGTTAGGTGCCTGTCTGAAAAGTTTTCTAAAAATATCTGGTCCTGAAGAAGAAAATAGAAAAGTAAAATTCAAAAAAATCTCCTTTAAGAGTGGGTGGAAAATGACCTTCTACAATAAATTAGGAAGGTCTTCCCTAGATGATGTACTACATGTAGACTTGCAAGGAAACAAAACTTTTCCATAATTTTTCCATAATAAAAAAATAAGCATTAAGGTTTAGTGCAACTTCTTTCAGAGTCAGTTGCTGGAGATACTGTATAAGGAAGCTCTTTGGTGATGTTTCAGAGCACTGTAAAATTGTATGACCTACTTACAGAAAGCTACCGTGTGAAAATAATATTCCAGCATGTATCTATCACACCATAACCATTGACTGAGGTTTTAGTCTTTTAACTGCCAGACGCAGCCTTTTAAACATAAAGAGGGAAATTGAAATGTGTAGTGACCTAATACTTGTTGGAGAATCCGTCAAGGTTCATGTATTATGCAGGACCTGGCTGTGATTTAAAATAGTTTTTAAATTATTGGAAATGTTATAAATCATTTCAGCACAATTTGTAGCAGAGCGTCACATTTGCAACACTATTCTGAATGTTGTGTCAACATTTCCATCAGAAACTTTTTTTTTTTCTTTCTGGAAAATTTACAACTTGGTTAGTGGTAAAAACATAAAAATCATTTATTGAAACTGAAACTTGGCATGGCCGCATCCCAGTTCAGGAAACAAAACACTGGAGAAAACTCAATAATCTGTTTGGCCATTTTGAAATTATGAGTATATTGTGAAGACATAAGTAATAGCACAGCGAAAAATCATAAAAGTCTCTGGTTTAAATAATTCCATTATTTCTTCTCAATTTAATTCTTTCCCTAAAAATAAATTTTATAGGATGATATGTCATTGGATGTTGTGTTCCAGTTTTTAACATATTCAAGAACCTTTTGTTTGCAGAGAGACTCCTATGGATCTTGACATTTACAGGTGTACCTGATATTATGTAAATTGTAAAGTTAAGCACATGAACGTCTTTATACATGAATCATCGTCCAGCAAACTCAGATCCACTGTCACTGTAAATTATACTATTTTCCAAAATTATAACTTCAAAAGAGCTACATCATGGCAATTTAGTGCAGTTCAGTTTGAGACAGTGCATGTTACACAGAGAAACCTAAGTACCTGGAATGCTTTGGATCTAACTGAGAATGTCTAATATGTTGTGTGCATTTTGGTTTGTCATTTAGATAAGAAATATTTTTGGTTTATTGTATGAAAATGCCCTCAAGCCTATATTAAAAATATCTATGGAAAAGTAATAAGCCCATCAAGGAAGTTAGTGTAAGCAATAAAATTTACACTTTAGTATGTCTTTTATGGGCAGACTTTGCGGGATTTCTCTCCCATAACTCCTACAAACTGATGAAGTAGAACTAATTCCCCCAAGCAGTAACAGCTGCCTAAACACTTATACATTGAATACACCTATTCCACCTGCTAAAAACATGTCCTTAATATTAAAAAAAGAGTATCTAAAATAAAAATTACTTTCTCATGTCTTCTTGTTGAAAGAACTACTTCAGCCCATTTCACTTTGTTCTGTTAGTCTCCTTGCTTTTATTATATTTTAAATAATCTTATTTAAAGGATTTTCACCCCACATACTCCCCCCATGGAAAAATATATATGATTGCACATCTACGTTGTAGTGTATGTAGTAAGCATATGCTTCTCCTTGAAAGTCCTTAGAATTATTCTAAAAATGCACTAACACTGCTATTTTTGGATCACAAGTGAGAGAAAGCAAGAAGTTAAGGGCTGCGCATGGTCTGAGTTAAATTCAGTTCTCAAAAATCAAAATCTGAAAATTGCTGTGTGTATGGCTGTGGTGTAAGACATGCTGGAGACGACTGCTTAAATGAAGCCCAGACGTGCAGAACAAATTCATCAGTGTACAAAAAAGAACACCAAATTAGAGTTTGAACACTTGTTTGAAATCAGTAAGAAAATGCTTGTGCATGAAATTACTGCCATATTAAGAATTTCCCTGTGAGGGCTTTAATCACTGATGCAGTTCCATTAGAACTAGTGGGGCTGTTACATATTTAGAAACAATTATGTAGTTGTCCATGTTGGTATGGTGACAGATCCCTGTTTATCTTTGAAGCTGCTGGAGGGTAAAATCTTGGCCCCCATCAAAGTCTGGCAAAATATCCTAGGAGTTCAACCAAGCCAGGATGTTCCTACTATTAATGCCACACATAACCACATATATGACTACAGTCACCTGGAAATTGCATCCCCTGGCATATGCTGTTGAAAGAAGTGACCTTGGGGAGAAAAGTCATCCTAAGAGTGCAGCGAGTTCCATCCCAGCCTCTACAGTTATCCCAAGCATGTCCCTGCCCATGAGCTGAATGCAAAAATTCTTTACCTACACCACCTCCTCTGCTTAGCTCACCTGCCAGCAGCTTCCCTGCAACCCTAACCTTCAACCTCATATTCCTTCTGGACTAAAAAGCCTTTTCTTTTTCTTGTTTTCTTTTTTTCTTTTTCTCTTTTTCTTTTTCTTTTTTTCTTTTTCTTTTTCTTTTTCTTTTTCTCATTTGTGATATTTTTTCCCCAGCCTTTTATATTTTAATTTAATCTGAAATATTAATCCATGAAACTAAGTCTACTCCTCTGAACACAAGCAGAATGCTTCTTGGTTTATGTATGAGGATATGCATTGCTGCACACAGCAGAGCATCACTGCCCAATTTAAGCACTATAGATTAGATTAATATATACACTCAAATATTTATATGCACACAAAGTGAGTGACCTCTGGGCATATTTTCTGATCATTTGCTTTCTCATCTATTACATTTAATAAAATTGAGTAATAGTATAAAATAGTCTCCTGCTGCCATTTTACTGATTCGGGTGCTTTTTAATTCCTGAAACTAGCAGATTATAAGGTAAATGCTATTGCAGTCTCAACTTAGGAGTTGTAATTGGCATAATACTGTAATTTGGAAATAAGTGTTTGTGGTAGATCAGCTGTCATCCCACAGGGATGGAGACAGTGACTGTTTATAATAAATCCCACATGTTCCTTTCTGCTCTGGCAAATATACCACACTGCTGTATCAAAGTACTTCACAATCCTAAATGAATTAGTTCCTGTAAGAGCTTTGTTAGGTGTGTGACTATTATTTTTCTTGTTCTCCAACCAGAGATATACAAAGCATAAAGCAAAGTGGTTAGAAGAGGATGCTGGCTTCAGTAAAAATCTGGGCACCTGAGTTCCAAGAGCTTTACTCTGGCCACAGGAGATCCAGTTTCAGAGGTCCTGTGCTAAACATGGAGAAACTGCTGGCCTGTTAGCGCACATTTGAGACCTTAGCAGGAGCCTGTCTTTTTGCTGCACTAACTATGCTACATGTTAAAGAAACAATGAGATTAATAGAATTTGGGAGTGCAAAGGAAAAGGCTAAAAGCAAAGAAGGAAAAAAACAGGTGGCTCTTACACATGACAATGTCTATAAGATGGTGTCTTTCATATACACAGTATCTCACAGTACTTGATGTGGAGGTTCTATTTACGCATGATAAAGGATTAGTAAGTGATTAAGAGATGTTTTAATAAATGGCAATCAATTGTTATGAGTCCAATGGGTCAATAGGGGTTTTTACAACAATTGCTCATCATTGTCTGAAACATCCTACCAATGTTTTAACCTCTATATGCTTTACATTGAAACACCTGCTAATCTTGTGTTAAACCTCACAAATGGAATCTTAATATAAAGTGTGACTCAAAACAAATTTGCTGGAGAAAAAAGGATTAGCACCTAGGCTCCACAGTAAATTGTTAGTTATAGCTGTACTGGATTTAAGTTTCGCCTTTTGCCACGTAAAAGGCACTGATATGACAGGCAGCATTTTGCTGCTGAGTGCAAGAGTGGTGTTTTCAAGGCTAATCCCAAGAGGAGGGCTGGGATATTGCTGGACTCTGTACCAACCAGCATCACTGAACTTGATGCAGCCTTGTGTTTTTATACACATTTACGGTGATACGTTGTGAGGGCAGCTGACGAGATGAAGGATGGCATTGAAAATGAATAAAGATCAGTTTGCTCAGAGGTAGTGAAAACTGCCATTATCAGGGGCGGCTCAGGTCCTTCTTCCTACTGTCCTGCTGCGCTTAGTTAGTCTGGTGAAAGGGGAGGATGCTGATATTTGCAGGGGCCATTTTAGCACCTCAGCTTGTCTTTGTGAGCTTTAAAGTAATTAACTCTCCAATCATTACCGGTTGACTTTGTCGACAGGTTTAGGTTTCCCTCCTGCTGTTCCCTTTGGGGATATTGGGTTGTCACTTTATGAGAGGGGGGATTCATTTTAAGGTTCACACCAAATCCCTTTCACAGCTTCCCAACAGCTCATTGTGTTCTTCATACTGCTGGAATATTCTCTTGGTCTCTGTTTTAAAGAACATGACTTATATAACTTTTTCCAGATCCAACTGCCAAGAAGGGGGGAGGAAGAAGGGGGGAAGCTTCTCCAAAAAGGCAGGTAGCACACTTGCTAAGCCCTTCAGATGAAAAGAGGGCCATCCTCAGTACTTAGAAGTCAATAAAAGAGACTGCAAAGGCAGTATTGCTAAATAAAGTTACTTTGAGCTGCAAAAGGATTCTGACAGTCCTTAATATAACGGAAAGAATCCTCACAACTTCCAGCTGTGATATGGGTGTACTATATTATAGTTCAGTTTTAGCCGGATCTGTAGTTGTTGCAATTTTTTATTGATCAAAGATTGCCAAGAAACATGGAGAGAAAAAGGTAGGAGAAAGCTTGACCATATTCTTGTTAATCCTATTCTAATCCAGTTTCCACTGTATATTTTTAAAAATCCTATTAATAAGCTGAAGAAGTAAGTAGCGACCAGAGAGGCTGCTACCAGCCACATAATTTGGAGACTTCTGATGATACCCAAATCTTGGTGTACAACAGCACCAGAGTTCTAAGAAATGTGGCTGATAGGCACAAGGACCACTTTTGAAACTCAGTGGACAGTGAAAACCCTCACCTACTGCAAAGCTGGTTGGAGTACTTCCTCTTTGAACTTCTGCTCGCATCTCCTGGCACACCAACATTCTCACTAAGGGTGGGAGTTTGGGAAATAATCCGTGTGGCAAACCAGCTCTGAAACTGCTGAGCCCAGGCTTAGAAAAATCTAAGGTCTGCTCTGAAATGTTTGGAAATTGAGCAACATCCACTCCAGTCTTTTCTTTTTGCAGCTTGAACCAAGAGGAGTTTGACTGGTGTCAAGGACCACACTGCTATCTCCTGCTGGATTTTTAGTGGTGTCTGTATGATGTTTTCTTTACTTTCTTTGTTGGCAGCATTAGTTGTGAGGTTCCCTTACTAAATAAAGCTCTGACTGCACAAACAATTTATTTCAGTCACTTCCCATAGCTGCCGGTACTGGAGCAACTCAGGCTCTGTTAGCTAGACTAGAAGGCCTGTCAAAGTCAGGTGGCAATACACCACATCATTTCAAATACCCTTTCAGGAGCCTTTAGATCTGCTCAATGCTCCCATAAAATCGCCACTGGCTTGCTTGTATTAGGGCTCCCGACCTGACTGACTTTGGTTGTTAAATTATTGTCATGCATAGAAGGATTTTGTATTTAATATCCTTTGGGAAGGAAAATTTGAGTGAAAAGGGATTTGGAGGGCAGGAGAGACTTGTGTTTCTGTGTCAGGTAATATGAAAATGTGAAGTAGAAGCTAGGAAGAACTAAGATAATAATATATCAGTGCTGGAAACATGAAGTGTCTTCTTCATATGCATAGAACTACACAAACTGTCTCCTCAGGGGTACAGAGGAGAGGTAGCTCATGATTTATCAAGATGCCAGTTGCATTATCCAGCATAATGAAGCCCTTTGTTTATTTAATAAAAAATTAAAATAAAAATAGGGAAGTTCTACTTCTCATCTGATGGCAGGACCTGGGCAAGTGGTAAGCTTGTTTCCTTAGCACTGGCCAGATCCCCTCTGTTATCCTGATATTATTCCCCTTTGTTATTCGATATCCCACAGTGCCAGCTAAGTCAGGAGTTGTCACACTCCTCACTGGTGCAGCAGGATACAAAATAGCTGGGGGTGGGGAAGAAGACTGGAATGGTTAGGAGGTGGAAGGGAAAAAGCCCTTTTTTTTTGTGAAAACAGTAGCACCAGCTGCATCCTGCAAGTCGCTAAATTAGCCAGTCAGTTGTTTTTCTTTTAATTTTTGTGTGAATTCAAGAATAGGTTGTGGATGTCTTGGCAACTCATGAATGAGGCTCTTTATGAAAGAATTCACCTTGCAGAGGGGCTGCTGTCAGATGCACAAGCCTCTTTCCATTAATTAAGCTGCAGAACATCCCCTCTTTTTTTTTCCCCATCTCCCTCTCAACGCCTGGATAATCAGACCCTGTGTCTTTCCATAACATCCACCACTGCCTCTCTCGCTCCTCACAGTGTTTCACCCACTCTGTTAATTCTGGGCTGCCAGATTTTTTAATTTTTTTTAACACAGCTTATTGCTGCTAAGTGAGATATCATGCTGCCTGAGCTAATAACTAAGATGAATATTCTGCTCCACTGCAACTAGTAGCATTCTCTATGCATTACCTTCAGCTGAAGGGTGGCCTAAGAGCAAAGTTGGATATTTTCAAAAGCTCAGCTGGGAGTTAATCAACTCTTATTGTTTTTTGACAGGAGCTGGATGCTTAACTTGCATCCAGTGAGTCATCCCCTGGATTGTCACTCACACATACAAACAGCCCCACAGAAGGTGCAAAGAACTTTTCAGACATGCTAGAAATGACCTGCCATTAAAAGTGTATAAGCTAAACTGGATCGGGTTAGGGAGTGATTACAGATGTAATTATGCCTGAACAGACAGTCTGGGGAGAGAAGGTGGGTACCAGGAACCTCAATCAGCTCTCACTCAGCTTTGCTGTGGTCTGAACAAGATGTGTAACTGCAACTGAATAATCCTGAAGTTTTTAGTGGGGAAACTTGTGTGCGTTTATGAATTTACACACCTGCTTCAGGGAATAATCCCAAATATTTTAAAATATGACGAGCTGACTACCTTACCTTAAGTGTTTGCATGTTTGGGCTTAATTTTGTATGGCTGATTTAAAATCCCAGTCATTAGGAATAGAAAAATATGTGTATGGTATTAATGACAGGCTGTTATAAATGATCTGTTCATTTTCCTTCACTTCCAAGTAATGCTGAACATTAATTTCCTGCAAATGAAGCAATCTGAAGTAGAGCACACCAAATAATTAATCTTTGGAAACTCTGGACTAAATTAAAATAATTTGAAGTTAAATAAAGAGCTCATCTGTGGCCCCAGTGCTCTTTCTGGGAAGCAAGGGATACATAAAAGAATCAAAAAGAAAGCAAATGCTGAACTACCTAACAGAAAAGGAATCTACAAATATATGTAATAAATTCCCACATTACATCATAAAACTAACTTTCTCACAAATGCTATCATTGCAAATGCCAAGACACATGGGAGACCTTTCAATTAGTAGTAAAAGTGAATAAGCAAGTGGGAAATTATTTGCATTGGACATATGCATTTTCTATTTTGGGGCTTGCCGGTCTGTTTGGTTTTTTTTAGATTATTATCAAATTTTCTATTATACTACAGGTTTTCCTTATACTGAGAATTGGGTGTGGTAGAATTTGAAATACCATTTAAATGGCAAACTAGAAATTATCTTTATTAATTCAGGCAGCATATTAAAGAATCAGCACTCACGATAAACTTTATGCTTTTATTAGCAAAAGTTGACTTTTTAATTCAATGTTGTAATTTGGTTAAAATTAAAACATTAGTATAGTTGAAGAGTTATCTGTAAATTGAGAATATTCAGGAATATAAGAAAAATAATTTTATCTTTACTAGATCCAGGAAAAATGAATGTCTATACTTCAGAAAGTACAGTAAATAAAACTACTAGTCCTTTGTTTCTTTCAGAGTTTCACTTGCCTTTTTTTTTTTTCATCTTTCCTTGGCTGCAAATCTACAGATATCCCAAACTATCAGAGACAAATATGCTAATGGAAAATAATACGGGTGAAGAGATGAAATACAATAGCGGGCAGAAGGATCTTTTGAGTTTTAAAGGCATGGCATTGTCTCTAGACATGCCGAAGGCTCCTTGCTACAGCTTTCTTGTTTGTAAAATAGGAAAGATATTAACCCGCCTCTTGGTAAAGCTCAGAAATGCTCCTGTCTGTATAAATGCTGAGGATTATTAGAAAGAAGATGTTCAGCTTAGGAGAGGGGTTCTGAATATAGTGATGAACCCACTCAATTTCAATTGCTGCATATGAGCTTCTTTCTTCTTATAACAATTAACCTCTTGGAAAAGAATTAACACTGAGTTTACATGTTGACTCTATAGACATTGGATAATTGCTTTTAAAAAAAGTAATCTATAAGTCCAGGAAATTACATTTCTCCTTTTGCTTCTAAAATTACAAACTTCTGACTTCCCAGCTGGTAATGCAAGCAATCAAAATCAGGTCTCTTGAGTGCAGTTGCATGACACACATGAACAACAATCTCATTTCATAAAGAATTAACCCACAGCCAGCTACGTTAACTGGCTCCAATTCGTGCCACAAAGCCCACCTGATCCAAGCACTGTAGTTCCTGCCTTACACAGGCAGAAATGTACTGGTAAAATAACAGCAAACCTTCTCGGAGTCCTACCCTAACAAAGCTCCCTGGCAGAGGGAAAGAGTTTGGAACGAAGCACCAAACTGAAACCCAGAAGCTTTGGCTTCATTTTCTCTCTTTGTTACTGGCTGCCTATCAGTAAGGCAGTCACTTAACCTCCCTGAGTTTCATCTTCTATCACACAGAGACAGTAATACCTCCTTTGGCTGTCTTTTTGATCTAGAGTATAAAGAAAGTGACATTATCCCCTCCCCCCAATCTCAGCTAAGACATCTAGGCACTACTGTGATTCTAATCAGTAACAGCATTAACTACTGTTTAAACAGAAGGACCTACTTCAGTCTGAAATTTCCTTGATTTTATCTAGTTAAAAATCTCTTCATAATTTCTCTGATTTTTTCCCCTCCTTTTTGAGAGAAGGTAGGAGGAAAGAAGTGACTTGTTTTGGGTTGATGGTTTAGTTCTGTAAGTGCTCCAAGTATAGGGTCATACAGAAGAAGCAGAGAACATAGATCCAAATGGGGGAAGCTTGGTAAATTTAATTTCTATCATCAGGACCTCTCCTTAAAATGTGTTCTTCAGAGCTTAAATTTAAAGATGATGTGCAAATGAAAGTCCAGAACAAATGTGTAACTCAGTTGTGCCCTTTTCTCAGTGAGCTACCTTAAAGTGACATGGGTGGAGGTTCCCTCAATACATCCCTAACATTTCATAGAATACACACCTTGCAGCTTTCTGGTGTTTTTTCTTGATGCTCAGTCTAAATCTTTCCCTAATGTGTTTCAAGCCATTGCAACCTTATTTATAGTACTAGATCAGTTCTTCTTAGTGTTTACTGCAAATGGTTATTTTGGGTAAGCAATTGCCATATTCCTCACTAGTAACCAATTAAGCAACTGTAGCCACTTTCCCTTCTGTTTTGAAATACTTTTTAACTGAAAGATTCGAACAAACTACACCACATTCACTAGTGCCAAAGACTGCCATTCAGAGGGTTTTCTGCTACACTATCCTGTCTGGAGAAAGGCTGCTCATACATCCAGAAGACTGACTTTGCAGGCACATGTACATGCTTGTGTTTGAAACTTCTAGACTGACAACCCTTCAAATCCAGTTGCCTTCTCTTGGGACAGGAACATGAACCTTTATTTCTCTTTGATTTGAGAACTGACACCACTGTGATCTCCATCATGAGTCTAGCAATATTAAAGTGTGTTGTTCTTTACAGGCAGGACTGACTGCTTGAGTTGAATGACTACATGTTGACCTTGGGGGAGCTGCAGGGGTATGTGTTTGTTTGGTTTTTAAATTCATCTTCCCCAGGTTGTGGGCAAAGAAGCTTTTAGACATTGCAAAAATACATATGGATTTAAGCAACAGTTTATTTCAGGAGCATCATATATTTTTCAACGCTGCTTTATGAACTGATAAGGCTTAGTACAGCATTTTTTTTTTAAGATCAAAAGATGTGACAGTTCACAAAATACGCAGTGAAGAAATAAAATCATTCCCTGCACACACCAAGAAGCATCATTACCTACCAGAATCCCCTGATAAAGGTTTCTTTAGCACAAGTCCAAGAAATCTGCACTCCATACTATGCACATACTTCAAGACAGACAGGTGTCTGCCAGCGACAAAAGTCTGTCTTCTCTTATGAAGAATTACAGTGGACCAGAGCAGTCATTGCTAGTTCAGCAAAAAGGGAGCCATGTGTGATGTGCAGCTCAACTGAGGGGCATCGGAAGGACTCAGTGAGAGCTGGAACTGGCAGGTTCCTCAGGCCTCCAGCCTGTGCTTCTGTTTCTGCCCTCCCTGGTCCCCTGCTGCACTGCTGGGCAGCAGCAGCCTGTCACTGTTCTAAGTACAAGGCTTCCCTGTTACATGGGCAGCCCTACGGCTGTAGTTAAGAAGGCAGGATTATGATTTCCTATGGCTAGACAGAGCTAACCCTCCCCAGAGACAAATATGAGCACTTGTGACAGAGACAGACGAGTTACATCCATTCATGGAAAGAAAAACAATCATGCAATGGAATTGTTTCTAATTAATTAATGATCTATATTTCATTTCTGCTGAAGCAGAGACACACTAGAAAAAATCCTTCATGTGGCCCATCCTAATGGTGGCAAGGGTGTTGAAACACAGATTCCATTATTAACAAGCTTTTTTGAGTTTGTAACTCATCCCTTAGTTTCATTCTCTTGTTGCTGGGCACACACAATGAGAGGTTGGTACCACATCAGGGAGAAGCGAGGGTCAGTTTCTCCCTGCACCCCAAGAGCCAAAGGGTATCCCAGGACCGGCAGCAAGGGAGCAGGGAAGGGCAGACCCCGGCATTTGAACCAAAAGTCACACTCACCAGGCAAGTCTGTGGTGATGAGGCAGGTCCGAGGTCAGGCCTGGCAGGATCTGTGTTGGGTACGGTGATCCTTGGCAGGGCCATGGCGATGAGGCAGGGCCAAAGTCAAGGCCAAGCTGCAGAGTTGGTGTGGGCCAAGGTCTGGAAAAACAGATCCCAAGTCTGACTGCAGCTGAACTCCTGCTGCAGAGCCCAGGGCTGAACTGGAATGGGGCTCTGGGGCATGGGGGGGTGGTGGGGAGGCTCCAGCTGAGACTCGTCAGGGCCGTTAATGCTCTCCCTGAGAGATGCACTGTATCTTCAAGTTTTCTTGCTAACTAAATGTCATGAAGAGTGCCATATGTTGGCCTGCCAGATAGAGCAGGACTTTAATGTTACACAAATAATAATCTGATCCTACAAACCCGTGTATATGTCATTGAGATCTTATTACAGCCTGGGTAAGAGGATGCTGGGTGTTTGCACTGATGAGGCTATTTCAGTATGATAAGCTGCACTAAGTGGGCTCAGTTTTGCATCAGTGGAGTGTATTTGCATATTGCACTTCCAGGGAAAAGAAAACCTTACATTTTGCAAGAGTTTGCCACGTACAAAAATGCCACTGCAAATATCTGAGTATGTGAGCAGTTCCCATGAAGGCAATACTCCATGGAAGCTGCTAGCAAGGGTGAATTAAAGGGTCTGTGACATTCCCAGGTTTTGGGATGCTCAGTGGAAAACTCATCCATATACTTTCAGGACTTTTTACAATATCCATTGCCTTTTGATTTATAACATTTCACATGGAAAAGGACTGGCAAATATTTTTGGCTATAAGAATTCAAACAGTCTTTTGAAAGAATCATTATTAGAACCAGCCTGAGGACCAGCCAAATATTCCTATTCTCTTTCACTTCAACCTTTGATATATGCCTTCCTGTCGAAAGGAAGCCTGGAAGATGGGTTTTTTTCCCTACCAGCTGTTGATTTCCGAGCTTGGTGTTTGTTCATTTGTTTTTTTCGGGAGTTTTTTGTTGTTTCTTGTTTTTTGGGGTTTTTTTTAAGTTTCAATTTGGAAATGGAAAAAAACATTTTACAGGTTTTGAAAATGGACAGAAGAAGCTAAAATGTATCCTATATTTTCAATTATATGTTGTATTTTGCATTTTTGTCTTAAAATTCTCCCACAAGTCAAATGCAATCTTATTCCTAAATTAATACAATTATTTTAAGCCAGGACCTTGAAAAGCTGGCACTACATATAAAAATCTAAGAAGACAACTTTTATATTAAAAAACCAAATGACTTCATGTCTCTATAAAATTGTAAAGACATGCTCATACATGCATATGCACACATATTTTTGGTGCAATGATATATGGTTTATATATAGGCTATTAAAATAATGTAAACAATCTAAACAAACCAGATTACCAGCAAAACGTGCAGAAACAAGTTTAAGATCCCAATTGTATTCTCTAAGTAAGTTGAGAAGAGAGTCATAACATGAATGATTTTTTTCTGCTCCTACAACATTTGTGTTCAACACTTTATCTACAAAAGTGATTTGGGGAACGGGGGAGAGATCCTAAGGCTCCAAGATTGTTTCTCCAGCCAGATTCAGGCTGGGTCTCGTTTGGCTGCAGTGTAAATGCACCTTTCGCTGAGTCTGAATGAGAGACTCCCCACATCCCTTCAAACAGCAGCTCTGACAGAGACACCAGTGTGGGAGAGGCCTTTAGGCATCTGTTGTGCCCTGGAATTTAAGCAGAACCTCTGATATAAACCAATAGCCCAGCTGAAGCGCTCATCCCTCCCTCAGCCATCCTGGAAATGGAGCAAACAGGAGGGACCCTCTTGTGAGCAGCTCAGTGCAGTCTGGCAGGACGGTGCCAGTGCAGAACAAAGTGTTACCTCCAGGCACCTCGGGGGAAAGGAGTTAATAAACAACCTTATCCATGAGCTGAGAGTGCAACAGCAACGAAAATGAAAGTGATTGTAAACTGTGTTAATGCATGGATAATTCTCGTAGCAAATAGAACGGAAGGCACACAAAACATGGCTTTGGTGAATGGTATAGAAAAAGCCTGTCAGCTATAGGTGTCAGATATATCCTTTGTAGTTTCACTGAGGTATTTTGCAGCAAAACAATCAAGACAAATATGCAGATCCCAATTACGGGACCACAATCTTCTTGTATTGTGGTGCTAGGAGTTCCCTGCCAGTTTGCTTTGCAACACTCAGGTTTTTTATACTGTGCTGGGACTGTCTGAGAGATCAAGTCCCAAGTAAGACCCCAGTCCAGCTGCCAGGTGCGTTTGTGTAGCCTTGAGGGCACAAGGGCTGCATCAGTGAAGTGCATCACCTTCCCACTTAAACTGTGCTCATACAGAAACAGCTTGGTGTTTAGTTTGGGTTTGTTTTCTTTTTTCTTTGTTTTCCTATTTTTTAGTTTTTATTTTTGTTTGGCTGTAACAATGTGCTTCACTTCTGGCTGATCAGCTTCTGTGCTTTAATACTGGTGACTCTGCAGTTGGACTCCCCAGGTGGTCATCCATCTCACATTGTGCACAAACACAGGGTCCTCTCCATCCCATATCCACCAGAAGGTTCACCAGCAGGTGCTGAGTAGCCTCATGATTTTGTGAGACCCCACAGGTTTGGAAAAATCATTTGCTGGACCACCAGGCAACAAGCAGCAGTTATATCTGGCAAGCCTAAATCCAAAAGGGAAAATTATGGTATTTAAAGCGATCAGGGACCATTCCACACCACATAGCAACTTTCTGACTTACTCCATGCTTCAGCAAGGGCAAACAGAGAGATGAGGGCCCTGTCTGAGGGCCCTGAGAGCATGTCCCCTCCTGGCTGTTTGGCTGTCTGGGCTCCGGGCCAGCTTGGAGCTTGCAGAGCTGAGAGCTGCCCTACTCCTTTGCTGGCCTTGGACACAGCCAGGGCTGATACCACTTTTTGTGGGACCTGCTTTTAAGCTAAGCCCCTTCCACCAGGCCACATCTGAGCTAAACCTGCTGTGTTGCAGCCATGCCTGTCCCTGGCTTTGGACCCATTGCTGGGGACCCAGACCCTGACCTGGAGCTGACTTCCAGCCTTGTCCCAGACCTGCCTTTTCACCAGGAACCTGCCTGGTGTTCACAGGGCTGTGCCTGATTCTCATTATCCACACTGGACCTGCCTTGCTTGGCTCACCTGGGTGCTGTGGGTCTGGTGAGGCTCCTGCCTTGCCAGCTGTGTTGGTGTGCTCAGCTTCCAGCTCACCTTTCCTTGCAGAGAGCCAGCTCTTGCTGCTTCCTGACAGGCTGATCCTCTCAAAATCTCCACAGCTTTTAAAGACTGATGATCTCAGCAAAAATGTTAACCCATTTTCCTTCACAGAAGAGCTGAAATGGTGGATTCATTCAGGAGTCAAACCTACCACTAATAATACTGAACCATGGAAGGAGAAAAATTAATAGTCTTACATTGTTTCCACTCTCTCAGGGGTAAGAACGCTGGTCTGGAAACTTTAGGAACTCTTTTTCTTAGACTTCCAGCCTTCCTATACACAAACCGTGGAGGTGTCCTGGAAATAATGCCATGAATCCAGAAGCAGAAGAAAGTAACTTGTGCGAGCAGTGGTACTTAGAACCCTTGGAGCCCAGTGGATATTTCAGCACAAGCCCTTCAGCCCAACATTGCAACTTGTATCACACAAGTGCCATAAAGAGTATCACTGTACCAGCAAGTGGCATGAGACTAAAAAAAATGTTTAAAAATTGCTCTTTGAACAGTAAGACAGACGTATCTGGGGAAGCGATGGTCAATCCATCAGGATCTTCTTTTCTTCTTCCCCTCCTTTCCTCTCATGCCTTCCTCCCCCTGCCCCTGCTGATTTTGCTGGAGACTCAGCCCCGTTCCTGGAAGAAATCTATTTGTGCCTACTGCTAAACTCGGCAGCAGCTGCTCAGACCTTTTCCTACCACTGTGTTGTGATGCAGTCATGATTTTACCAGAAAAGTGGTGTTCGCCTGCCATGAACCCGAAAGAGTTCAGCACTGATTAGGAAGGAAGGCTGGCTGGCAGGCAGGCAGCATGACTGACTAAGCCTGGTTTCCTTAGGAACCCAGACTGAAAAAGTGAGAAAGTAAGAGCATGTGTGTTCTGGTAGGCAGTGAATAATCCATTAAAACTCTTAATTAAAAATTTAAACATGTGTCTGCTAATTACATCACCCTTCTCCTGCCCTCAAAAAGCAGCAAATGAGCATGGTTGCACACCTGCCTGTGTGTTTATTTCCTTAGGATGCTGCTCACTTGCTCAGCAACACAAATACCAGCTCAGGTAACAGCTGCCATTGTAAAAACATTCTGGGGAAAAGTGATGACAAATATTTTCTTTTTGTTAATGAATGGCCAAACTGTTCACAGAAATCCTGCTCACTGTTGCTGCATGTCCTGAATTTGTTGATGTTTTTCACGTATCAATCTTGATGCTATGAGCTCTCATCTCAGGCAGGGCTATTTAATGCCAGCAATCACACTTGGCTGACCAGCCACCAAGACCTGTGAAAAGAGAAAGAGATGGGGTAAATGTTTTAAAAAGCAGGCTGCAAGGACATGGACATGAACATGGGCATTTTCTGTAAACTCAGAAACTGCAGAGAATGGTTTTCCAAGGCTCTGGACCCTCTGGAGATTCTCAGTCCTGCAGGGATAGTGTGGTGCTCCACATTTGAAGCACACATGGGGTGAGGAGCCTTAGCATGGTAAAGGGACAACTCAGATTAACTGTTATCCATGCAAATGGGCATGCCTAGGAAATGAAACCTGCTTCCCCCTCTGTAAGATACCCTGCAGTGAACCTCCTCTGGTACACGTAGCCTCCTCAGCTGCTCTGAGTTGGCTGGGTTGCAGCCACTTGACATCGGGCCACAGCCTCTGATTTGGGAAGGCTGTTTTATTCACTGCCTAGAGGAGCAGGATCATGTTCAACATTGCTGTTGTTATTTATTACAGTCATGAATTTGGCAGGAATTAGCCAGATTCTGGCAGGTAGCGTATGTCTCTGTACATCAGCATAACTGTGCTGCGCTATAGTGGGTACACTGGGTGAAAAATCAATTCCCTGGTTTTTGGCTCCTGTCAAAACAGGCAGAGGCCAGAGCAGGAGGGCATGTGTGTCCACTGGCACACACGGACACTCTCACCAGATGCTCACCCAATATGCTCTCCTCGAGACCTGCCTTTACACCATGGTCCTGCTGTGGCACAGACTGCTGAACCCCTTAGGAAAGGGTCCAGCTGGGATGTGGATTTGTTTCCTTGGAGGTACTGAGAACTTTACTGGTAATTCTTAAGGCCCTCTTTGACTTGACCTAAAAAGGACTCAACAGACAGTAAGAAACTCTGAACTCCTACACCCCGACACTGTGCATCACTAACAAAGCACTGCCTCAAGACTGAATGACCTTACGAGGTTATCTTTAAAGTGATATTTTAATGCATTCACTGACTGTTTTAAAGCTCCACAGATGATGTCTGGGGATGATGTACTGGAGAAGGCTTCATTATCCTCAGGGGTACAGACAAGGAGACGGCTGCTCCACTGCTGAGTTTCCCATGTTGAGCTCACGTTCATCCAAGATGGCTGGAGTTGGGCAACTCAATTTAGGGGCTGCCAGAATCACTGAATGATTTTTCATTGAACTGAAGCATCTGTTATTGCAGGGTAAAGATATTAACTGGCCCTTCCTTTAAAAAAATGGGGGGTTATTAAAATCTGAGGTATATATAGAGTTTAGGATGCCGCAGGGCCAATCTAGGGGCATGAGAAATCCCCAAGCAAGGCCGTAAGGTTAATTGGCTCTGGTGAGAAATGTTGGGGCTGGCAGGACTGGGCTCTCATCACAAGCGAGGGAGCCCAGAGGTGCAATTCAAAATAAAGGCCTGTGTTTACAGGGTGTCAGCTCCCAGTCCCAGGACTGAAAGCTCCTATCTGCTCCTTTTGCCTTTTCCCAACTTGACAGGAGTGTGATGTGAGGATCTGCGTGGTTTACTTGGTAGAGCCCTGCAGGACTGCACAGCCCTGCTTCCTGGGGGTTCAGGGTAAGGGAGCTGGGGCGAGGGAGCAGTTCGGTGAGGCGGGTGTCTGACACGGGCTCATCCACTCTGCTGAATGCCCTCAGGCCACTCTGCTGGGCAGCGCTCACTCTGCTGACCAGGCTGAGCTTTCTGCATTGCTTTTGCCCAGCCAGAAGACTGTAGCAGCAGAGCCCTTGAGGACAGCCTGAGGCACTTCACTTGTTTGTCCTCTCCAGCCCAGACTGGACAGCACAGAGTGAAGTAGTGTGGTGGGGGGAGCCAAGGCACAGGCACAGGGCCCGGGTTTCTGCGGGTCAGTTTCACCACCCTGTGTGCTGCAGTGGAGGAGAAGCACCCAAAGCTTACGCTAAAACTTGTTCTGGGAGTTGGAGGATGTGTCCACAGCTGGGCTCCCCAGACAAAGCTCAATTACATTCCATTTGTGTAAAGAATGAGTGTGTTTAATCCATAAACAGTAACAACCAGAAAGTCATTTCACTGAGTAGCAAGATCATCTACCACTTGGGAGTACCCAGAACTATTTACAAAATGTTTTCATACTTCAACAAGGAAGAGGCTGCGTATTTCTGACTGTGGAGCAGAAGGCAATCCTATAATAATGCCTCATCTTTACCAATCATTCCAAATTATTCACATGAAATATCCTGCTTTCTCTTTTGGACTGTAATGAAGCTCCTGTTGAAACAATTATTTACTAGCTATTCATGTATTGTCAAAAAGCAAATCGCAGAAGCTTTGTCATAAGGAATAAGATTTGATTGGCAAGGCACATGGCTTTGGGGCGGGTTTGCTTATTCCACCTTTTTGCTCTGAAGCCATAGCTTTTAGCTGGCAATTTCCACTGCTATAATCTGATGAAAAGTGATAAAATGCATCACACTGCAGTACTCAAATGAGAAAACACTCCAGATTAGTAGGAATATAATTATGTTTTTCATGACATTGATTTTTTATTTTCTAACTGATAAAAGTAAACAACAAGGGGGGGGGGGGAGTGCCAAAACCCAACATTTAGACTTTAGTGGGATAATTAACTCAGCAATTAAACATATTTTGTATGCAGCATTTGTCCTCCAGAGCACACAGCATATGTGACGTTTGTCCTTCATTCAAATTCTTGCTTCTTGCAATCTTTTTATTTCAGCAGGAGTGGCAGCCGGCGGGAGTCCTGCGTGAAGGCCCCTTCCATGGTGCTTTACTTTTAAAGATGAGTATTCACAACTAGGATTTGGAAGGAAAGGGGCAGCCAAAAAGAATCATGAAATGAGCGGAATTGAGAGGCAAGAGGTCTGTGCAACAGGCATTTGTGTCTGTTTTCTTTTTGCCAGTGATGTTTGGAGGGGAAGTAAACCAAGCCCCTTGTGATCTTTTCTGCCCTGTGTGCTACCCAACAGCTGCACAACTCCGCTGTGATTGGGGCTGCAGTGACAAACGCCCTGTGCTCTGCTCCCACTTGATAGCACAGCATTGGGATGGGCAGGTTATATCCACGGAAAATTAAAGAACAAGAATTAAAGCCAATTAAATCAAAGAGGCCAGTCCTAGGGCTCCCTGCTAGTATAACAGAGTTGATTTCTCACTACTGTGTGAAATATAGGAAGAGACATAAGCAACAATGGATTGTTAGAAATCTCACTGGCCTTTTTAGTATAGGATAGTTCTTCCTTCCTCAGTTCATCAAAGAGTGAGCGAGTCTTCAGGGAAGCTGATTTTCTCAGATTTTCTCTCCTGTGATACAGGGGAGATGTCCTCCCCACTGCCCCATCTTTATCTCTTTTAGAAAAATGAGGTCATTAGGAAAAAGTTTCTTGTCTAGCATAAATAAAACATACTCCTTGTGACTTTGTAGGTAGGATGAAGAGGGACAAGCAAACACTGTGTCAGGCAGAGGTGAGCAGATCTGTCATGCTCAGGATGACACAGTACTTCTGCACGTAAACACAAACTGCAAAGCTGTGGCTGATACTGTGCAAGTTAATACCTAAGCACACTACAATTATCTTTTTTCTTTGAGACAACAATATGTGAGGCTTTCTTCAGGGCAGAACTGAGCCTCAGGGAAACTCAAATAACTTCCTACTCCATGAGACTCCCATGGCCCAATTTAAGCTGCTGCTGCTGCAGCGTAGAAGGGCTAACTTCTGAGCTGGCATAAATTTCTATGGTAAACACACTATGACAAGTAATTCCAAATTAATTTCTTCCTTTCCCAAGCTGAATTTGCTGGGTTATGTGCTAAAATCTTGTTTCTTGCTTTGTCCTGAAATGTTGTGGTGCATAATAAACATCAAGTCTTGAAAGGTTGTTTTACTGCTAATTTCAGACAATGAAATATATTACGCATGTATTCATGTTACATGCAAAACACCCTGTATCTGGAGCACAGCCTTCCCCAAATCCAGAGTGTTCATCTTGTGAAATCTGTCACCATTTACGGAATGCAAAAGTTGCACTGACAAATGCTTTTTACTATCAGACATAAAATGTGTTTGTTATTGTACTGACCTTGGGAGACGAATAGGGAAGCTTTGTCCTTACCCTGCAAGACAGCCACAGCAGCTGGCTATGCTTTAGGACAGGCCAGACTAAAATAGGTCTGTCCATGTGAGAGGTTGATAGAAGAACCCTGGAAATTCTGCAAGTTATTTGAGTGCCATTAATAGACCCACCAATAAGTAATATCTCTGAAAATGAATCCCAAAGTTAGATCAATGATTTAATTTATAATTCACTGATCCACAGATATGATAACAATTTAATTTTTGGAAAAAAAGCTACTGTGATTGGTAACTGCCTCACCCCTTAAAGAACCCCAAACCTACTCTTTTTATAAAGCTAACTGGGGCAGGAGGTGTGTTTGAGCTCTGCCTTGCCCTCTGGAGGGACACTGTGTAGCCAGGGCAGCATGGCCTTCTAATCACTTACATTTGGTAATTACCATCACAGAGGAACAGCCAGCAAATATAGAGGGGAAGAGGGAATGTAACTATTCCCAGGGACCCAAAAAATAGGTATGTTCCAAGTAGAGCAATTTTTAAGTACAGTGAAGTGTTACTTCTAGCATGGATAAGAAAAATAATAGGTAGAATGAGAGGTGATTTTCAAGCTGAACCTTTCTTGAAATATTCTCTCATATGCTGTTATTATTCCACAGTAATGCTTCTTTTAGGGCAATATTTTACACCAATGTTACCATCTCCATGGCACCACAGACAGGGAGGCTTTCTAAGCACACAATTTCTCTCACACTCAGTTTAGGAGCTCTTCCATTTTTCTATGCATTTACACTGCACCACTGACTTGAGATATTTGATCCAGAATAATGATAATGCTTTGCTTTTCTTCATTCCAGCCCTTACTCAACCTGCTTTACAAATGCCACTCGGGAGTGCCAGGGCCTTGGGAGGCAGAAAGCCCAGCCAAAGCTTGCCTGCAAGTACCTGGCAAAGTGAGGACCTGAAGACAGATGCACTCGATCCTTCTCTCACTTGAGAGGCAGCTCAGGTCGACATGGCTCTAAACTTTGGAGAGGATCTGCCTGCTAAGCTACAGCACATTTATGATTTGCGGGTTTCGAGTTTGACTTGGCTTCATTTTTTAACTTTTGCGTTTGGCAGCTGACGGCTATTAACTGTCACACTCCAATAACCAGGGGGTAGTTAGAACAGCATTAAATATTTGCACTGTGCAGCAAGGCTATACTTCATCTCAGCACACATGAATCCCGTGCTCTTTTCACACTGGAAGAAAACCCACCTTATTGCTATTCAAATCTATCCGTCTCTCTTCCCTACACATGCAAGGCTCGTCAGTGTCACTGACACAAAAAACCTCTCATGCTTTATGCCAACACAGTGACACCTGAAAAAAAACCCAGACACAAAAGAATTACTGTTTTTAAGAATTTTGTTTATTTGGTCTTCATTTTCTAATCAGGTCACTTATTCCATGTCTTCATAAAAGTATTTCTCCTGCCCCGCAAGGCTGCATGTTTTCCTTCCCAGGAGCAACTTATAGATAATTCTATATGAAAAGTGGGTTTTGGTAACTGAGGTTTGTCCATTTTGTATGTCCCTGGTTAAATTGTGAAGCTTTGTTTTGAAGACAATTTTTTCTCTCCTCATCTAAACTGCCATTTTGAGTCTAATCTTTTAGGAAATATCCTACATAGGCACTCCTCGTGGTCTGCTTTTTAAAAAGCAAAATTTATTTTGGCCTCTGCAGGAAGCATTTAAAGCACATAATGAATAATGTTTGACACAGGAGTCAGTTAGCAGTCATTTCAGATTAATAACACTGCCCAGAAAAAAACCTTGCAGGGGATTAGACCAAGGGAAAGATGCTTAGGCAATAACCTCTGAGCCAGCTGGTTGCTGAACTATTCACAATAGACATAACTATCTCTGAAGGTCTTAAGTGTGAGAATTATCTCTGGGAAGAGAACAATGAGTTAGTGAGATATAAAACAATAGTCTCATGCTCTAACACAAGCAGTTAGCACTGCACATGTTCTCTTCTCAGTTAATCTGCAAGACTTTCAGACAGTAGCAGTTGGTGCCCAAATTAAGACTTCATCTTTCCCTTTGATCTTATGTAAAAACTAATGAATTGTATAATCTCCAACACCTCTGAAATCCCGCTGGTTAAAGGGAAACTCTCCCTACCTTTCCCATGCCTGTCTCAATTCGCTAAATGGGAGCTATATTTAACAGCAGGCCAATCACATGATCACTGAAAAGGAACAGCACAAGGATCTGTAATCCTAATGCTCTGGAGCTGTGATTGCTATAAATCCTTTGCAGAATGATTTCCTTTAAATCCCAAACATGTCATCACACTTTTAATTAACATTTCTTTATGCAAACTGTGGATAAGACCCTTTAAATTAAAGATTGTTCCCAGACTTGTCATCTTAAAACAGTGTGCATTTCTATTGTCATTTTCATGTAGTGTATTTTACTTCACTTTCACATAAGTAAAGCTTTTTACTTCCCCTTTCCCTTCCTTTGCCTCTCCTATCTTAACCCTCACAACAAGCAGTAACAGCTAGCACTATTTTTCAAGGGTAAACAAATAACTCTACATTAGTTCATGCAAAAAACGGAGCATTCAAATACTCAAAAAACCAGTAATGAGCACAGGCAGAGATGTAGCTGATACTGCCCTATTTGAATTATTCTTACCACCTTCACTTCTCAAGTTTACCATGTAGCTGAGCTTATCATCTTTACAGATAGAGATTGAGAGAGGAAAGTGATTTGCCCTAAGTTACACAGTTATCACCGGCAGAAACGGAAGCACAACCTTTATTTCCTGATTCCCAGCTCATCATTCTATTCAGCTATTTAGCATGTGGCTTTCAGAATACTGGGCCTGTTTTCTTGCCTATTAATCTGAGCAGCATTGCTACCCACTCGGTATTAAAACAAGCCTAAATTGTACAATGCTGGGCTCAGGAGATGCAGTTTTATTTCCAGTGAAAGGAAAGTTTTATGCAAGTGAGAGATGCTTTGGCTGTTGGCTAGTGGGAAATGGATTTCCAATATTTGTTTTTCTGATAGTAACCCAGGTAAAAACGCTGTGTTTGAATAATGGCTCAAGTTCAGTGACAGAGTCACTTCTGTCATCCCATCTGGGATTTGAGACAGTGGCACACATCACAGGCAGACAACTCTTTCAATGATGTTTTCCAGAAAGCCCAGTTTTCTAACACCCCTCTGTGTGGAATAAGCTGGAAGACAATTTGTGAAAGAGAATATTAAGGGTGACACCATTATCCATTACATAGATAAACCCCCCCTCCAGCAGTAAGAAGAAGGAAAGGAATACAGATCCTGAAAAAAATCCAGAATGAAATTGTCAGGCACTCTCATAGCACAAACTGAAATTATTTAGCATGATTTAGCAATATGTTTCTAAGTATCTATATAGCATCCAAAAATATCCATTGACAGATATTGGAGAAATAATGAATGGTTAAATAGAGCAGGTCAGACTGTGATGCCCTTCTATGAATTGGGCAGTAGTTTATTCCTCAGCTGCTCCCACTGGCTTCGAATTATGCTTTGTAGCTGACACTCAAAGCCAAACGTCAGGAGCCCAAGCTCATTGAACACATCAGTGGAAAAGCTCAGAATAGAACCTCTGACTTGACTCTCTTGCATCCTGAACTGAAAACACGGANTGACTACTTGCCTTAACATATCCTCCTTTTTTTACAGTAGTTATGCTGTCTTGTAGTTTCATTGGTAAGATAAACAATGTTTACACACTTATATTAGTTCTAAATGAGCCATAATTATCAGGCCAGGACATTGATAAAGTTGTTTCAAAAGGAATGGAAAGTGTCATGGGTGTAGAAGCAATAGGAACAGCAAATTTAACCACCAAATCATTGGGGTTTTCCTTACTGACAGGCAAATTCATGCAGTAGGAGTGGTGTGGCATACGTGACCATATATTAAAGCAGGGACTGCAACACATCTGTCTTCGGCCTGTCAGTTTTTCTTGATTAAAACATATCACACAGATACATCAAGTTAAGAAATTAGAAATTAACTACAAGATGTAAAAAATCACATTCTTCTGATCAACCCATAAAGCCTGAAGACCATGCACATTGCAGACTCTTAGTTTTGTTTGCCATTCTATTTTCACTCCAACATATTAATTTCTCTTCCTCTCACCTATGCTAGAACATGAGAAATGTACAGCCCAAGGCTCTTTTGAGAGTAGCATTATGATGAAACCAGACAAGTCTTATTCACACAAAGCTGCTCACGAGCAGGTTGGCAGACAGACAAGGCCTGTACACAGAACCTTCCTCTGGTAGCAAGTGTGAGCCAGAGGCCTTGCAGAACAGGAGGGACTCACCAAGCAGTGCCCTGTGCTTGCGGTGGTGCAGTTCCATGGACCTGTGAGGATTTTCAGAAGTCGCTGGTTGATGCACTAGCAGGAATCCCACACCAGGTGATCTCTAAGATGACAGAGCCTGTTGTCCAATCTGTCAGACTGGATAGTGGGCCAAACAAGGGAATTGGGATCATACTCTCGATTCCTCACCATGCTCTTTGCAATACACAAACTGCAGTAACAGCACTCATTCTCTGTGTGCCCTTGTTCCATCCTGGGCAGTAGAGTGTAAACCCCACACTGACTTAACATTCTTTGATGAACCCTAGCCATTAATTTTTCATCTCTTCTGTGGTACAAACACCAGTCTGATGTTCCTTCTCTTCCTTACTACTCAGATCACCCTTGAACACCTACCTAGATACTGAAAGGCATGTATAAAACATTGAGATTTATCATGTGCTGTGGGTTAAGCACCCATTTCTTGTTCCCATTTCAGTAGGATATACAGAAGAAAGACAGACACATACCAATACAAAAACAGGAGTTACTGTATGACAATTGTTTATTTATCAGTATCAAATTACATAGCAAAGTAATGAATGCAGTGTCAGATCACCTTTTTGAATACTGTAAATACAAACAAAATCCACCATATTGCTTAATTATCCAAAGTAAATTAAAAGTTTAAAAATGTGCGTTTCAGAGATTCCATTTGGCATATCCTGTCAATATATCCTGCATAAATATTTCTGTACCTCATTTTCATTATGTGTACCTTAATGCAGCCTCTAGAAAGCTCACATGGAGGAGATAGGACCTATCTGTATGTTTATTTTCATCACCAACTCATGCATCTGCCCTGAAATCACTGAAAGTACCTATCTGCTAGCTCACCTGACAGATAAAAGTGACTGTACCCATAGACCTAGAGATGTACTGACAGATGAAAGTGGCCAGACCCAAAGCTACTACCATCAGTGCAAGATGGCTGAATGCATGATATCAACTGTGGATCAGGTCTTTAAATTACTGACAAAACAGTGATGTACTTTCATGGAAGCTGGGCTATCTGATGGTCAGATCTTGTACACTCCAATATGTATGGAAATTCTGGGGACATTTACACCACTCTTCACACAGGTCTGACTCTACTAGATAGAAAGAACAACTCCCTGTTTATAAGGCTAAGTGACAAATAAAAACAGGTCTGTTGATTTTATGTAAGTTGAATAGGATTTGGCCACAGCTGGATACAAACTAGATAATTCAACAGAAGTATTTTAATGGTGTTAATCAGCAGTGTCATTTAAATGGGACTTCCTTGGAAACTGTGTAAATGGAACACTTTTTCCTGATGGATGAGATAATAAGCTTCACGTAGCACTGTTCCCTAAAGTTAAGACTACTGAGACGTGGTAGATGTATGAAATGGAAAACACCATAGAAATATATATTTTGTTTAGAATACAATGAACAGAAGTACAGAAGCGTTGATGCAGGTACTGGAAAGGTAAGGAAAGGGAAGGAGGAAAGATTTAGGCAGCAATCCCATGGCAACACAGAAGTTACTCTTGATCCCTCCAATTCAGTACCACTATCAGTGGAAGTCAGGCTTCTCTGGGAAGGTGCAACCTGAACGCTTGATAATTACGCTGGCTGCGTAATGTCCAGCCCGGATGCACTCAGTCACCGGCCGGTCATAGACGAGCTGGGACAGAAAGCCTATGGGACACAGTGGGAGAGAAAGAGACGGAAGAAAATGGTCAGATTAGTTTTTTGAGTGTATCCATTTGTTACAGGGCAAAGCACTGAAATACTGGCCTGACCGTATGTACCCCTGCAGCCTGGCCAGTTTAAATTGAGAATCGCACCTGAGTGACCTGCAGGGCTGGAGTGGTGCTGCTGCTATTTCTTTGTGAAGTCTCCATTTGGTAGCTTCCAGTAAATTAAAGATTATCAAGGCTGATCATTATTAGTGTTCTCAAAATGATTTTAACAGAATTCTTGCTATCTTCTTTATAGAGATAAGCCCTGATTCCTCAAAGAACATTTTAAAAACAAAGAAGCAGTTTTCCCACCTGAAGAGAGTTCCTTCTGTCCTTACTGGCAACAGCTACAGCCTCACACAACTGTGTGCAAGCTCTTCTCCAAAAAAGAGAAAGGCATGTAATAGAGAAACATTATATTCAGAGTTACAGGTGCTCACAGTGCAAAGAACGTGAAAAATTTTTACCTGATGAGGAAAGTTAGATGACATCTGTTGCCTTTGATAATGGGGCATTTAATCTAAGACTTCAGCAACAGTGGGTACCCCTGAGCATGTGCAGATACCCACCCCCAAACAGCAAACTGTGCAGAGAACCAGGCACCTCTCAGACTCGGGACATGTGGTTCACGGCTTCAGCTGCCACAGCCTGGCATGCACAGCTTGGAAAGCCAGCAATCACCAGGAGCTGAGTGCTTTGAAAACCTGAGCACCTCCTAAATGAATAGAGGCAGGCAGTCCTAAAAAGGTACTTGGAGAAGTTAAGTACAAGCAGCACCAGAAATTTTATGGATTGAGTCCCTCATTTCTGAAACATTTTGTCTTGGCTGAAGCTATTGTGATCAAAAGCATGACAGAACTTATGGCAGAGGTGAAATATGTATTTTAAATTTGGAAGAGGTTTTCAAGATGTGAGAAGTAAACTTAGGATCTTATAATTTACAACTCCACTCTGTCATTCTAGAGGTAATATTTTATTCACTTTTATCCTGTTTTTAATATGTTTCAGATGTATCTCTCTTCCTTGTCCAATCACAGAAGGAAAGTGAGACTTGCCCAAGAAAATCAGAATTCTAGCAAGCTGAAAGATGTTCTTTTTAAAGATTTCATCCACCATTTCAAGTTTCTGTCATGCTCAGGCTTTGGGCTTTGACAGTACAAATGTAGTCTTGAAACCATGTCTCTGCTAAGTACTATGTAAAACTCGTAAGTACCAACTTCTGACATATTACAAATTTTGATTCAAAGCTGATATGTTTTGCTAGCTTGCTCCCATGTTCACTTTCTCTGTTCACCTGTGTTACTATTGGGACAAAGGTTCTACACTATATTGTGATGCTCTCATTTAACCTGTGCACTGTTTCTAAATTTGTGGTACACTAGAGCATAATTTTAGAAGATAACAAAAATATTTCATCCGATGCAATGATGTCTGCTCTTTGGAGATTAAATATCATGTAAAACAAGAAAAATAAAATTAGAGTAATGAAGGATAATACTGGTGAGCAAAAGACCTATTTTCATGAATTACCAATATCTGTCTTGGCTTCTTGGTCACGACTAATAGTGAAAAGAAGCCTAATTGAGATATAGTTTTCTCTAAACTGTACCAAATTGGAGAAGAGTTTGAAACTACAAAATCTATTAATCAAACACTTTTCATTGGAATAGGGAGGCCATAGAGACTAGGCAGATTAGTTAAAAAAGGAGAAAACTTATGTTTCTGACATCAATACTTTTCTATTTGGCTGGAATTCACAGACATTGACGGACACTAACTGGGAAAAAATGACTCCTTCACCAACAAAAGGTAAGTCCATAAGCACAAGTGAAGAAGACAGGAGTTACCAGTATACAAACATAAGAATCTGAAAAAGGAAGAAATTGTGCTGTGAGTGCTATCACTGATGGCAGTCAGGGATGACAGACAACACAACTGTGGCAGGATGGTCCAGCTGTAATAGTTGGGTAACAGTTGAGAAATTCAAACAGCATGCCTGGCAGAAATCAGATCGTTTCTGAATAACGAGATGAAAATGGTCTGCTCTCCATTAAATTAACATGCATTCTTAGGAGAAACTTTCTTGGATACGTGGAGGGTGTCAATCATTAAATTTAAACTGCCTGGGAGGCAGGAGCTTGCCAGTGTGCTTCTGGGTGGTTAAAACTTGAGAGCAAGTTGTAACCATATGTAAAATGAGGCTGCTAAGACAGTCCATTTCTGACTCAGTAAGTATGAAGATGCACTGGGCAGGTCTCCAAAGGCAAACATGGGGCTAGGTTTTGTGCAGAGCATGAATTCAGAGAGGTTTATACAAGAAAGAACAACTATCCTCTACATTTATGATCAATGCATCAAACATACATGAAGATGAGAAAATCCACAGAGCAAAGGACCATAAAACATGAATTACTTTTCAACACCAACTAGACTGACACTGTCACCACCTCCCAGACTCATTGTAGTTTCAAGTTAGTATGAGTCTTTTGTCTTCAGAGAAGCTACTTCTTATTTATTCTGATCTAAGTGAAAGCAGAGTCAGGTGAAGAAAACATCTTGTTCTAATTGGAGATAGAAATGAGAGATCTCTGCGATTTAAAAGTGGTGTAGAAATGACATTAAGTACAGCTGTCATATATGAAATATGTAGAAACTGCAGTGGGGAGTTTGCCCTCCAACCATTCTCTTGTCTGCTGAGTTTCTCTTAAAAGGTATGTGTTTCATAGATGAAATGGAAATAGCAGTATCTGACACAATATCGCATCGACTGACAATGCAAACACACATATCACAAACACAGAACTACATCACATAGTAAGACTAGGCAGTTGGCAAAGAAGACCCCGAGGGAACACCAGAAAGCAGTGTTGTTTGAGCAGAGAAGCAAAGAGCTCTATCAGGTTGGCTGCCTTAGCTACAGAATGTTCTTTTTAGTTAATGCAGTAAAAAGCGACATGGTCAGAATATAATTCAGAGTTTGCCTCCCCCAGTGTATAAGGCACTGTGATGCAAACCCCATGAGTCATACTCTCAAGGCATGGATTCAGATCTGAGTTCCAGCTGAAGAAGTTACTCCCCCATCTGTTTTTCACCATGCTGCTTTGCTGCTGGTATAACCCGATATCCTGTCAAAATGAGCCAGATCAGTCTAAACAGTAGCTGTTGAGCAGTGGATCTTTGCTAACCCAGCTGATTGAAACTGAAGTGGGTTAGTGAGCACTCAAACAGCCCGACCAGCGAGCAGGGCGGTGGAGGGAAGATGAGAAGCAGTTGAAGGCTGTAAGCTCTTAAGGTGCCATGATTGGAAATGCAAGAAGATAAGTGAACATGGCTTCAGACTTACTTCACACTCCTCCTACAATTTCAGAGACCAAAAGGGCAGGCTTGAACTCTGATCCTGTACCACAGGCCTGGGATCACAGACCCAGATCATCTCAGCACATACCAAAGTAGCTCAGCATCTACTTAATTTCTGTGTGGTCTGAACAAGTCCCTGGCTATCACTGGAATGGAGTGCAGAAAGCGGTAGTATATTTTGGCTACAAAAGACAGCCTCACTTCAAGTATTTTACCAAAACAACTTCAGGCAATATTGTTTACCATGTTGTAACTGCAGCTGTTCTGCAGTAGAATTTCTGTACTGCTGAAGCTGTGGATGGTGTTGCAAGCGTTGTGCACCACTCTCTGTGGTGCACACTAGAACAAAAAGGCAAGAGCCAAACTCGAGGCTTTCCTGTCTGCCGCCTGCCCTGTTATCCAACATGTTAACTGTTTATGGAGTAAGGGAAGATGCAGTTGCGGGATGTCTAGCAAGCCACCTTGATGTAATGAGCCATCCTGCTAAGCTTTCAGGGTAGACTGGGATGCCTTTTGTCCTTCACAGGCATGGACAGCCAAGTAACCACCTTGCACCTACTAATGGTGAGAACTTCTTTGGAACTGGGTCCAATGTATCCCACTTGTCTTTCCAGAAAAAAGACAACTTTGCTTCAAAAGTTGCTTTAAACCTTAGAGTGGTACAAAATGTGTTTGCATTCTCAGATGATAGAAGTCATTATAACACACCAATAGCTATTTTTGGCCCTTAATTACTTCTTTTCTGCTCAGTAGAGAAAAGCTACTCTGGAATCACTTTGCGCTGAAAAGTGCACCTGAAATAATTGAGAGTTAATCTTTATTATCTCCAGCTTCCTTACTACATATTCTCAAAGACAACATTTGTAATTGTTAGGTCTGCAAACAGAATGAGGGATGTAAAAGCGAAGTTGCTTTCTTCCTTTTTGTGCTCCCCACCAAATGGAAAGTCCTGTAAGCCAAGTGCCAGAAGTGGTGCTTGAGCCTCATGGCCAGACCCAAACCGAGGCCCTCACTGAGACCAGCTCAAATCTCTTTGGGGATGTCAGTGTAAGTTTGAAAAGACACAGCAAGACAGTCCACTGACTGACACAAAAGGTGTTGTCTTCACTTTGTTACTCCTTAGAGTTGAGTAGCACTTAAAAATCATTAAGGGGGAACCAAGCTGATTTTCTAGCAAAGCAGATATTTCAGAGGCAATTTTACTGAAATCAGTGATTTCTTTGAAATTTTAGTTGAGGATTATTAGTGGTAATTCTGAATGAACATTTAGCACTTGTGCAGTTGGGCAGGAATGTGGGAGTCCAATAGCGGAGATTTAAAACAGTTCTGGTCTGCTCCAGTAATGATTTAACAACACTTAAAAACAGCTCATTTTGAAGCCAAATGTTTCATTTCAAATTGTACACTTGACAATTAATTTTAATGATTGTTAATTACTAATGCTGGCTGAAAATCCATTTATAGCCTCCGACACCCAGCTCCTCCACGACTCATCTTTCTGCAGTTTCTTTTACGCTTCCAATCTTTATAAAATACCCATGGCAAAATTAAGTTTTTCTTTTAATGCAAGAGAGAAAAGCTGAAAAAATCCAATTATCAAATGCATCAATTATAAACAACTACAAGCTGACCCTGAGTCAGAGCCCCTCAAAACCTTTTTGCTGCGTGATGTTCCCAGACAATTCGGCTTCCAGATGAACCCTGAAGCATACAATCCATGCTAGCCAGGCCATTCACCATCAAAATTGTCCCAGCCACAGAAAGGATCATGACCAGCTTAGCTGCCTCCTCTTTTTTGTATTTAAGATTTCTACAGCCTAATTTCTGAACTGCACTTTTAAAAATGGTGTTATTCCACCATGGGGACAGTTGCAAGCACCTTTTCACACCCTTGTTCATATACAGAATTTATCACAGTTGCTGGGATGCTCATCTATTTTTATGTGATCCCACTAGATTTCCAGGCCAGGAGTGTGGGAAGATGCAGTTTTCAAGAAACGTTACCCAGTCAATGTAAAGCCTTGTAGTTGGTATGACTGGGGCTTTTTTGGATGTCTTTTAGCACCGTTGGAGCAGGGTAATGTTGTAGCAGGAGCCTGGTCAGTTGTAATCAGGTGGTTGGCAATGCTGCTGCCAAGAGCCAACCAGCCACCCTAGATTTTGTAAAAGATGTTGGCATCAGTCGATTCTGCAATATAGTCACTGAACGACCGTACGTCAACATGCTGAGGTTTCTCCTTTTTTAATTTTGTGGCAGATGGTGGATATTACAGCCAAGAACTGTGGTAAGCCAGAGGCCCTGCCCATTGCTATCAAACCAAATGTTGGCTATTCTAAATGGAAACGTTTTTGATTAAGGGTGGGATTTGGCTTCTGTTTTCATGTCTTTTGGCACTGTGGTCTGACACATCAGACTTACAGTATATAAGACAAATTAAATGTAAGCATCTTCAAACACTCTATATTTCTTTCAACCTTTATGCACTTTAGCACTTTCTCTCTCAAAATTTACAGTAAGAATGATTCCATACATGCATATACATGTTATTAACTACAAATGTATATGCATAGAAACACGTATCTTTTACTCTCCTTTAAAACGAAATGGCTCTGTGCTTATATGGAACTTTAGTGCCAGGCTAATTACAATTGAGAGAAAAAGGGTTACCAACCCTTCCGTAAAAATGGTCATTTAAGATGTATATCTAGCAAGTAGCAACCTTGAAATCTCTCACTGAAAAGAACATTAGAAAATCCTTCCTGACTATACCACTGGAGGAAAGTTTTAATAAAAACTAATTAAACTACAAAAATCTCAAGTGGTTAACTGATTTTAGGGGCTAAATTTCTGGCAATTCTAATTATCCTCTTGTGGCTTCACTTAGTGTTTCACAACCATGACAGACGGCAATGAAAAACTGCAGTTAAATTCATCCTCCCTGACACCATGCTAAGCACTAGCTTCTCCCTCTCCAAGTAAAATCAATACCATGTTTGAGTAAACACGTTTACAGCTTTATTAGGATGTCTTGCTTGTTCTGTAACAGCGACTTGAAGCTGCGGTAGCAAATCGACTCAACTCAGTTAAACCTAGAGAGCTGAGTAAGAGGCTCATCGATAAGGTTGTTATATAAATAAACTGCAGGAGACCAGAAAGCTGGAACAAACAGCCTGGTAAATGTCAATATTTTTACTTCCAGAGAATGACAAAACCATGAGATCACGAATAAAATGTTTCAGAAGTCTATATTTACTTTATTTATAAAATGTTCATGTGCTAAAAGCATTTCACTGCCTGTGTAAAAGAAACTTCTTATTTTATAATCAGCAGCATGAATACTAAACCAAGGACGTTTTAAGAAATGCAGTGATATTGGTATTGCCATGCCTATCGCTCTTGTTTTCTTCTTATTTACGGTCACGTTTTGAATGCATTAAATTTCTGTAAGGATCACTCAGATGGGTGTACATCTTCCTCAGTCTGAGGTTATACAGTCATTTATGGACACATGCTAATAATACAACTTTGCATTTACTAGACAACTATGAATAAGTGAAAGAAGTGTTTTCAGTTTAGCAGCCTTTTCCTGGAATGGAGAGGAGGTGTTGAATACACAAAACAAAAAAAGAAGGCAGTTTCTAATGCTTTAAAGCATTACATGTGGAAAATGTTAATGAAAGATTTCTGCAGAGATGTGACAATAAAAAAAAAAGAAATAAAACTTCCTTACATCCCTGTTATTCCATTAGGAATCATTTACTCAAGGCTGAATGATTTCATTGCATTGCACATGATTGCCACTGTTTGGCTCTACTGGGCCAGCTCACTGCAGCTCAGAGAACAAGGTGTCATCATAGTTCCCAGGGCCTGTATGTGCTCAGGCCCACCAGAGACTCCCTCCAAGGAAAATCAGCAGTCTTCTTTCTTTGATGCTTTCATTCAAGTAGGAGCGGTGTATGCAGCTCTGTGGTGGTTTGCTCCTGAAGGCTGTGCCATGGATTGAGAAAACAGACCCTGAGGTGAAGCCTGCTTAGATTGATGTGAGTTTTCCTATCACTGCCCTGTGCCTTGACTGCATACTGTCCACCTTCTGAGAGGGAATAGCTCAAAGCTGGAGCTTTGTTATATTTTGTAATAAATATAAGAAGTATTTTATACTCTGACACCCTTCCACATTAATCATCCTCAGTGGACTTTATTTATAACCTGTTGCATATCACTTCTATTAAATTCCCCAGTGCATCTCATTGTCCAGGAAAAGAACCATTTCAGTCTATAATATGCTCCAAGAAATATGTGATAGAGGAAAATGATAACAAAGTTATAACTACTCATGGTTTGGTCCTATTTTTCATTTTTAAGTGCACATGATGAGCTTTGGGAAATTTCCTTTAGGATCAGAATCTGGTTGCCTTAGGCTTGTCTCCAGCAGCCTCCAGGGGAAACATTTGATTAAAAAAAACCCCTCCAAGCTTACAAGGAGTATTCAAGGCACTGCATGTGCCAAACCAGAAACAGGTATTTTCATTGCAATTATCTCCTCTATTTGAAGAAAATACTTTCCAGGCTGATATTTCTCTTTGTTTTTCCTAAAAGCATTTCCTAGAAGTGTTCTGCAAAGGCTAAAGTTCTTCTTAGTAATTTTTGACACAGAAGAGTGAAATATGCTTTCTTTTATTTCTTTTATTAATACCTGTGGAAGGTTTCTGAGCTTCAAACCAGATCTGTTGTATTGACACTAAATGGTGCAGATTACTATACCTACTGCTTGGAATAAGAGGAAGAGAACTGTGCTAATTTACTATAGATATAATGAAGTTCTAAGGATAATAAAATTGAATAATACGTACTATCCTCTACTCAGTTTTTAACATACATTCAAGTGCAAAAAAGGTTGCACGAATGTAACTTCATAGCCAAGATTCATATGCACTAAAGTTAGGAGATTTGAAGTTGCATTTGCAGAACAACCATCTCTCAGGAGAGTTTTATTTGCAGGTGTGCTTCCACACAGCCAAGCCAGCAGCATGTAAAGAGAATCAAAAAGCAACACCCAGTGCAGTGGGAATACAGGAACTAGGCAGCCTATGAATTTCCTGACTTTTGTGGGCTAAAATAGCCTACCCTAGCATTATATTCATAATGCTTCTATTTTAATACAGTGACACTTAATATCTTTTGCCTCTTTAAATATCTGTTACAGCTCTGGATTGATAGCAAAAATTTACTGATCGCCTATAACAGTAACGTCCCTTTCCACTGAGTCAGAGATCAGTGTCAAACCAACATACAAGCACTGCTACTACCACTGCTTTTAACTAGGACCACGTTTTTTCTTTCAATTCCTTTTTACTGCAATCTTGCCATCTTCTCACTTCAAGTATGAGTCCATTGCAGTGTGGGGGAAGTGAACAAACTCTGGGACACTTTATCTTCCTGTTACATAACAGAGCAGCTGTAAGTGAGAGAGGACCCAGCTTGTGAACATCATGGCCTGAGAAGTGTCCTTACGGTCATTGTGTCCATGTCCTTAGCACCCACCAAGGCATGTTAGATGTCAAACAGACAATATATTTCAGTGTACTTTTATGTTTCATTGTGTGGTGTTTTATCTCCTGCGAATATAGCATCAGCTTAATCTGACACATCATTTCTTAGGGGACTATATCCTGCCCTGATTCCCAGGGGAATGTTCTTGATGATCCAATCTGACGAGTGCCTCTGTCTCTACTCAGAATACATTAAAATAACACAAAAATATTGCCAACAGTCTGCAAGCAAGGTAATAGTAACTCATTAAAGTAATTTCTAACCTTCCACATGAACATTTTCTTTATCATTACATGATTTTCTAACACATGACACATTAACATAAAATGAAATGTTATGAGGGTAGGGATAGTAGGCATGACAAAGTATTTTAAACGGTGATGATTTGCTTTGAGGCGTTAAGTCAATTTGTAATTGTCCCATAGCTATTACAGCAAAAATTGGAACTTTATAATTGGTTTTGAAAATCTATTTTTAATACAGTAGGTTTGTTTTTTAAAATGTACACAACCTATTTGACGTTTATTTTTCACAAAACCTGTCCAGAATGTCACTGAATTTATGGTGAGATAAATTAGGCCTTTTAAAAGCCAATTTTGCAAAATATTAATCCTCTTGCTGTGTACTGAGGCTCCCTTAACACTGACGGTGTCACTGACAGGAGGAGAGACATAGAGGCTGAAGGAATCAGGTCCTGCTTCAGTCTAATTAGAAACTTCTGAGGGTTTTTTAATTCCATACACTGATCCTTTTAAGTGGATCTTTTGCTTCTACATGTTATTTAAGAAATGACAGCAAGTACACTAATGTTTTGCCTTACTTTTATTCTACCATGTCTTTTTCTGGATTGCCTTTAAATGGAACAGGTGAAAATGTGAATTACTATATTTACATTACTATATTATAAGAATACATATGTAATGAAATTAGGAGGAACAGTTAGAGACTAAGACAAGGCTAGCAATTAAAACAAAACAACAAAAACAGTATCATCACAATTATACTCGGACAACATATGCAAACAGGTTTACATATCATTCCAGCACAGAAGAGGGTATTCTTTCCAATGAAATAATTTTGAATGGAAATTGGTAAACAAAGAAGTAGGGAATTAAAAAGAAAACAGAAATATTCTGTGGGGTTTTTTCTGAGTGATATCTATTTTTATGGTTTTGTTTAAGTAACTGCAATTCAAACTGTGGCAAATCTCGAAAATGAGCCAATACTAATGTTGAAATTACTAGCAAGTGGCTACACTATTGATCAGAATAATGATGTGCCTCTAGCTGAGACTGAGAAAAAATCAACTAGGAACATATAATCTGGTCATTTTCTAGTTCGTAGAAGGTCAGTTACAGAGATAATGTGGTCATCTAATAGCCTGGGTTTACGTGGGATGTTTATCTGACAGGGTTCTGAATGCCATCAGAACACAGGGGTGGTAAGTCATGGACATGTTGACAAGTTATCCCCTAGCATGCAAAGATTGATGCCCTCTCTGCAGCTCAGCTATTATACTCGTGTATGCTGTTTATAAACCAGGAGTAGTAAAGACAGGCAAAATGGGCTGTCAGTCAAAGTGCTGATGACACTAAGTAAGTATTTTTATTTCAAAGCTTCCTATCTCATCCGCCATGATCTCAGTAACAACAGGATTGCTCAGAGGCAATTAGCCACCCATGTCGTACAAATGAAAACTGAGAGTGCTGCTTTCTGTTATAACAGTTATTTTTACTTCAAAGAAAAGACAGAACAATTCGAAGTGGTATTCCCTCTCTCTTTGCTGGTGAAGATAAATTTTGTAGCAAAAACCAGCCATTACAAGTTACACGCACATACATATTTAATTGATATCACCAAAAAAATATCCCTTGCTCCCAGCTGGCAAGTAAGACTGCATCTCAGAGCTCTGGTGTTATCAGAAGGGAGTACTTCACTGCAGTGATATTTTATCCACTGTATTTCTCCCTATCAAATGTGATTAAAAAATGATGACAACTTCCCAAAATATCTTAAACAAGTATAAAAACCTTATAAAAATTAAAGACCACCATAAGTGGATGAAGTCTGGTATCACACTCCTGCTGTTCAGTAAAGAACTGTTCCTAGCTCCTCGAACTTCTATTTCAACAAATCTAGAAGGTTCTAGGGGTGGTGAATACTGGAGGGAGAGCAGCCCTTGCAGCACAGATTAATACAGAGAGGAAAATACAATAAATAAGAGAAAGATTTGTTTTTAGTGTAAACAAATTCTTCCCCAATCTTCAAGAGCCCTAGAAATCCATTAAGTAAACTTTCTTTTTAATATAGTCACAAGCTTACTCATAATTTAGTGTTCCGAAAAAACATTCAAATCTGTCTCTGCTGAAGGCATTATCAGATCTTTTTGTATGTTTAGCACTCCTGGAATAGCCATATAGGAACAACTATAAGAGTTTATTTCATTCCTCACGTGCACATGCCTCTATCCCCACAATGCTTTCACAAGAAATACATAAGGGACTTATTAGAGTCAAGAGTACAGTCCCTCTTTGCCCTAGAACAGATTTATTGCAAGAAGATGGAATGCCCACTCTTTGAGCTTCATTTTTTAATTCGGTCAGCTCCTACTCTGGAGGCACCAACATTGCCCTCTGAAGATGACTGAGTCTGGATTTCCAGAGAAGCAGGAACCGGCACCTGGGAACTTAATACCTATAGGATTAAAATTCATACGTCCATAACACAATTTAGGTAGGAAGGGATCTCTGGAGGTCACTTGCTCCAGCCCCTGGCTTAAGGCAGGGTCAACTCAGATGATGTCAAATCCCATCAAGATGATTCTTTATTTTAAAAATCACTGTATTCCTTCCAAAAATGATGGGATTCTACAGAACAACAGCATAAGAATGATTATACTGGTTTCAATTATGTTTCTGTTTCTATCATTATTATACTTGTTTAAATCCACCAGCTTCAGCCAAGATATTCCAAAGCTATCCTAGTGTGTTCAGAAAACAGAACCAGATCTTTTTTCAAAGAGGTTTCTCAATCAAACTTTAAATAGTAGAGGAGTAATGATGACCAATTAATTCTGTGCACTATGTATTCTTTGTAAATCTGTATTTTTATGTTTCGTACTGTGGTTTTATAAATACACATACATATATATGTACATGTATAATATATTCAAAGAATGTTTCACACTAAAGATAGTATTTCAACATTTCAAAAATGTAGAAGTATACCAAATATTATTTAGTTCTGAAATCAAAGCTGGATGTTACTCTATCAAAAATCATTTGCATTTACCTCATGAACAGAGGCTAAAATTTGAACAATGTGAGAACCTTTAGGCAAACTCCTACAAGTCCAAGGTCTTTATCTAATTTGTAGAGACATTTAGATTAAGATGGGAAAAAAATGTTTGGAATTAACCTCTCTATTAAAGATGAAGAAATGGCTTTACTGAGATAGTTTGGCTCAAATAGAATCAGAAAGAGGGAAGTATCTTCAGTAAGCCCTGCGGTCCCTAAAGAGGAGATAAGGATGCCATGAGGCCCACTCACACAAGGACACATAAAAGAGGATGAGTCCTCTTTTGCTGCGCTCCCTGTCTCTATCAGAGTAGTTGTCTGATAGCTGAGACAGGAGTTGGCCATCTCATAAGGCTCACGCTGGGCCTCACAAGAAAGAGAAAGAGAACGACTTATTCTGTAAGTACGTGCACCAAAAAATTGTGACTGTAGCTTTCAAACTCTAGCTAGCAGCTTTATGAGATTCCTCAGCACATGAAAGCTGCCAATGCCATTTTTAAATTGTCAGGTGGTTTGAGCCATTGACCTCCCCTTTGATACTGACAGAGGCAAATTGCTATCAGCTCCTATCTGGCACCGTACAATGCTTAATGAAGAGCTCCTTCTACCTTGGGATTTCTTTTTTCTGAGAATGGTATAACATCTTTATAGCATGGTCATAAGTAATACACACTTGCTGCGATCATTCTGTCACTGCCTTATCATGCTACTTGAAAATGATTTGTGGTTCCATTTCATACTGTAGTACTTTTCATGTAGTATATGACTAAATCATAGCAGATTATTAAGTCAATATATTTATATTGATGGAACCTGAAAAAACCATCGATTTTACACCTTCTCCTATTCATTTGTTATGAACTCTGTACCCAGTTCCAGGGACCAGGCAGATTCTAGGGGAGAGATTTTGCAGGGAAGAATGGCAGCAACTATCAGAACAGATGCTTATTGTTTTCATTAGTTACGGTGGCAATGACAAAGGGGAGTTCAAACAGAATGCAGGCTAAAGAGAGCAGGATGGCATAAAGGAAAGCATGCGATGGTAAAACTGTCCATATTTCAGTCTATTTATTGCCATTAAGTACGCTTTGATTATCATTACTGCAATGGTTCAAACTGGGGCTGACTAGTAATAAATAAATGTTAATTTAATGAGCAACAGAATGCTCCCAAAACTCTACAAACTAAGGCTGTAATTCCATTAAGAGGACTCTTGTGACATAAGCCATGTCAGCAAAGCTCAAGTGATTTGTCAATGTCATAAGAATCTGGAGACGGAATTGCAGCTTTAACTTACGGATATTTCAGGGATTTATAACCAAATATCTGTGGTACTCCTGAAAACCACAAGAGGTGATGAGATGCTACAAAGTGAACCGTTATTGCTTAAACTTGTAAAAGGTAGCAGTGTTGCTGGTAAGTAATAAAAGCAGAACTGTGTTAGTTTTGTTTAGAGAAGTGTTTTTAGCATAAAGATACCTGCAGCAATTTAAAAACTCAGTTTCTTATTCTTGCACTGCACCAGCCTGAGTGGCAGATGACTTGATGTCTGCAGTAAGAGGCAAGAAATTCAGAGATATTCCTGGTGCCAACTTAATAAAACCACATTTCAACTGAAGAATGCATTTTATTTCTTGCTGCTAGCTGTTGGGGTGAGCTAGTTCTCCTTGGAGGCTGGAGGCTTCATGTTCAGAAATGCCGAACTCATGAATCAAGTCACAGAGTTACAAGCACCCAGAAACTGTGTGTTTAAACCTTTTCTTGACTTCAAGGTCTCAAAAGCTTCAGTAGAGTTAGACTGTTTCTAGTAAAAGAAACCCAACAGGTTTTGTTGGTTTTTTTTTCAACTTTTACATGGAGAAACATATGAGGGGTGATTTGCCAAGTTGGCGTAATTATTGAGAAGGAATTTCCTTACAGTCTGTGAGTTATACCTCTGGAAGAGAGTGCCTCTGTGAAAGACCTTTCAAAATATGATAGAGTCTAACAAACCTGATCCCCTAATGCAAAATAAATCTTGTTTGATGGGTCAGTTCTCATTATATCCCACGTTCCCCTCTCAGCCAAGACACCTGCTCCAGCAAAACCAGTGTTCAGTCATGTTAATATACTGGTTCCAGAGAAGTACGGTAAACTTTGCCATGGGAGTCTTGTTCTCTGCTGTTTGAACAAAGGAACTAGGTTTCCAGGAGGGAATATTGTAACACTGAGTGAATTTTTTAGTTAAGGGATTAATTTTGAAACATTTTACTACAAGGACACTAAAATCAAAACATTACATGTACTGTTGCCTAGGTAGTACCAACTGATAAAAACCTCAATCGAAGAAAGAAGTAGAAAAGCACTGAAGAAAATATAACCTTCCTGTTGTAAAAATTCTGTCAGGACAGTAACACTGCAGCTGGCTCAGCGCTAGACCCAATGCTAGAAGATCCGTATGTTGAGCAGTATTACCTACACTACTGCACAGGGCTTGCTGCTAAGGAGACATTCAAGAACTCCTGCTGCAAATACACACTTTGAAAACACATGAAAAGTGTGATACAGATAAAATACAGACATTTCCCCCGAATTAAACACAGACCAAATCAAAGCCTATCCAGTCTTGTATCCTATTTCCTACATATGGGAAGGAAAATTAAATGACTCCTTGAAGGAGACCACAGTACACTTAAGACTAGAATCAGCTGTGTACCTAGACTGTTATGAGTCCCAATTCTCCCATCTGGACTAAACTCAGGAAAATCTATTCTCTGAGAAGAATAAATGATCAATTTATTATTTATGGAGTGACAGAGGAGAACTGAGATATCCCAGAAGCCAGTGGAAGAACTATGGATATTCTAAAGCTCATGTTGCTTTGAGTCACGGGAGAGAGAAGCATGGTGCAACAAGCAGCTGAGCTCACACACCAACGTTCAGGTAAGTGTCTAAGTGCAAGGACAGTTCAGACAGATTTGCCATGGCTGAGCTGAGTTCCATCACAGAGGGAAAACCAGCTGTGGTCCTTTCCCTGATAGTGAGGGAGAACTGTACAACACACTGGACCACATTGCACTTGTGCTTCAATGAAAAAGCATCTGATGCCTCATCGCTATTTGTGGGGCAACTGAGGATAATATACATCCATAAGCAGTGATATAGGACTACTGTTAAGATTGTCTCAAATATACAGGAGCTTGCTGTATCTTGTTACTTAAAATCACAAACGAGAGTTAATCTTTTAGAATATGTCCCTTCATCCCTCCCTTCCACAGCTGAGCATTGTCCAAATCATTTTTCCCCTTCACGAAAGAAATCTCACAACTGATCCAAGACCAGCCTGACAGGATGTGCCTCAACTCTATACACTGCTGGTGGAAGGCAGTAGTTTGGAATAGAGATTAATATGGTTTATATCACCTTTCCATTCAGGATGTTCTGAATACAGTCAATGTTTTAGCTCTTCTACAGAAAACCAGGAGCTATGGCAGTACCAGGGAAAAGGACGTAATTTAAAGAGGAAGGTCTTTGAGAGATCTATTTTTAAATTTGATCTATTATATTATAAAACAGTTCTTAAAGCCCAGATTATTTAGTTGCAATAGCCTTCCTGCAGCTAACCTAGGAAAGAACAAAATTAGGATTATTAAAACAAAAGTCCTGATTTCAGGAGGCCTGAAACTGAAGAACAGAAAATAAAACCTGAGATAAACGTGGCAGACACATGAAAACAAAATAGGCAAGACCTTTTCTCTCTTCCCCCCCCCTCCCCC